>JAOTQR010080196.1:0-41206 GCA_025774065.1 Solanum ossicruentum
ATATATATATATATATATATATATATATATATATGAGACTTTTTTCTTTTATTAAGGACAATTAGATTGATATTAATAATATTTGAGAGAGTTCTTTTGAACATTTGTGACTTGTTCTTTGAGAATTCATCTTTAAACCTTTACTAGTTCATAGTTTGAGGTGTAAAGTAATTTCTTCTTGTGATACCTTTGATTTCTTTTTAGTATTTTTTATAAGGTGATTAGTTTACATACTAATTATTGTCTTTAGTTACTCATAAAGTGCTCAAGGTCTGTATCTAATGTTTTGACTCATTTTCTCAAGAAAAGGCGCTAGATTTCTTCCATAAATATATAAGTTGTTACTTAGATCTTGTCAAGGCCTTAGAATATAGATTTCTTGGAAATTCTTGGATCTTTCCTTCGAATTTTCCATATCTTTAATTTGTTTTTCTCTTTCTTTTTTTTGTTGTTGGTTCCGCATTCTAGTATCCATTCCATATTAGTGTTGTTTCTAACCTCGATCATATAAATAATCTTCAGCACCATAAGTAGTCTTGATTGGTAGAAAATGAGCCAACTTTGTCATTATATCCATGACAACCCAAATAGAGTCAAAATGTTTCCTCATCTTAGGCAACCCAACCACAAAATCTATGTTGATCTCTTCCCACTTCCACGTAGGAATTTCTATATCTTGTGCCTAGCCACCAAGCCTTTGATGTACGACTTTAACTTGTTGGAAAATGTGACATCCGGATATGAACTTGGCAATATCTCTCTTCATACCACCTCACTAGTACACCTCCCTCAAGTCCCTATATATCTTTGTAGAACCGGGATGAATGTAATAGGATAAATTATGGGTCTCCTTCAAGATCAATTCTTTCAAATAAACCACATTTGGCACACATAATCTACCTTGGTATTTAAGGGAACCATCTCCCCCTTGGGAGAAAACCTCCACTTTACCATCCTTCACGAAGGTCTTCAGCTCTAGCAAGGTAAGGTCAAGATCTTGTTTTGCCGTTACCTCCTCAATCAAGGAAGATTTAGAATTATCAACAACCACTACACCACCATTATCAATTTCATCCAACCTAACCCCCAATCTAGCTAACCGGTGGATATCTCTAGCCACCTTCCTCAACATCAGCTAGACTACTCATGAACACTCTACTTAGAGCATCAGCCACAACATTAGCTTTGATGAGATGATAATGCACACTCATATCATAGTCTTTGAGGAGTTCTAACTACCTCTGTTGTCTCAAGTTAAGATGTTTTTGGGTGAACACATATTGGAGACTCTTGTGGAGAGTAAACACATCAACATAAACCCCATACAAGTAGTGATGCCAAATATTCAAAGAAAATACCACGGCCGCAAATTCAAGATCATGGATGGGATAATTCTTCCCATGCACCTTAAGTTGTCTAGAGGCATATGCTATCACCTTGCTATTTTGTATCAAAACACACCCCAAAACAATTCTTGAGGCATCACAATATACTACGAACCCTTCTAACCCTTTAGGTAGAGCCAACATAGGAGTGGGGACAAGCTTATCTTTCAAAGTTTGAAAACTCTTTTCACATTCATCGGTCGACAAAATTTTGCCATCTTTTGGGTCAACTTTGTCATAAGGGAAGCAATATAAGAAAACCATTTACAAACCTCCAGTAATAACCTACCAAACCCAAGAAACTTCTAATATCCAATGGAGTCAAAGGTGTAGGCCAGTTTCTAATCACCTTCATCTTCTTAGGATCCACCTTAATGCCATAACCTGACACCACATGCCCTAGGAAAGCAACCTCTTTCAACCAAAACTCACATTTTTCATATTTAGCATACAATCTCTCCTACTTCAAGATTTGCAACACCACCCTCAAGTGATTCACATGTTCTTCCTCACTAGGGGAATAAATCAAGATATCATCAATAAAGACCGCCATGAACATGTCAAGGTAGGGTTTAAAGACCCTATTCGTGAGAGCCATGAATATATCTGGTGCATTAGTCAACCCAAAGGACATAAACACAACCTCAAAGTTCCCATATCTAGTCAAAAAGGCAGTCTTGGGAACATCACACTTCCTTACTGTCACTTTTCGATATCCGGACCGATGATCAATCTTAGAAAAGTGAAAAGCCGCTTGAAGTCGATCAAAAAGGTCATCAACACTTGATAAAGGATACTTGTTCTTTATGGTAACCCTATTAAGTTGCCGGTAATCAATGCATATTCGAAGAGATTCATCCTTCTTCTTCACAAATTGTAACGACCCTAAAAAGTGCCTCGGAATGCCCAAAATTTTAATTTTCATATATCTAAGAATTCATTTATTCTTTAAAAAATTCAACTTCATATTCTTGTTTAGGGGGTCCAAATTAGGGGGAATAGGGTCTAACCCTGATTTAAGAGAAAAGATTTGGCAATTACGAAATTTCAAGAATGCAACTTCCAGAGAGGAATCCACATCGCGTAAAATGGTGCCTATTTTTTTAGTTCGTCCAAAATATTCTAATTGTTGGTCCCAAGTGCTCCCAAACGTGTTTTTATCTATATTTAGCCAAATTTCACCCTTATATCATCCTAAACATTTCCCAATACTCCGCAAAATACTTATCCATATTTTCACTCCAAAATTCAAGTCTCAAAACCCTCATCTCGAACTAAGGATTTCCTTCGAGCTTCAAGCTTCCATTTTTAATCTTCATCAAGAGCTTCTCCAAAGCTAAGGTATGTAGGTTTTAGCCATTGGGTTCTTCCACCCATGGTGCCCTAATCTCCTTTTTAATCAATTTGTTAAAGTGATTTTACATGTGGGTCTTGTATATTAAGGAATTTACTGTACAGTAATTTGACTTCATGAAAGTATGGTTGTTTTAGAATGTTTTGAGCTCTAAATCTTGGATCTAAGGTTGGATTTGATGAGGGGTTTTGATGTGAATGTCTTGGGCATGTTCGAAGGTGTTGATTGATGGAGTTACAATAGATTTCTTGCATGATTTTATCTTTAAATTGCATGATCTTTTACCCCCTTTACATACCCCCAATTCTTTGATAAAATATACAACTAGGGTTTCTTGTGGAGTTGAAAGTCTAAAGCATAAGATATGATATAAATGATGTTATGATAATGAAATGAGCTTATGTATATGATAAATTCTACATAAAGTGTTGCATTAGACCATGCCTAATCCGGGGGTCTAAGAACTTGGATAACCGAGATGGGGGTTTGTACTTATTAACCAAGGGAAGGGTTAGTAATCCTCTACCTAGTGATAGGGTGTAATTATCACTAACTGAGATGGAGGTTTATACTCATTAATCGATTGAAGGGTTAGTACATCACCACCTAGGTGATGGGGTGGCATTATCACCTACCGAGTTGGGGGTTTGTACTCACCAACCGAGTGAAGGGTTAGTACTTTACCACCTATGTGATGGGGTGGAATCATCACTAACCTACCAAGGTGTTTGTACTTTGGATTCTAATTGCGGTGTCGTTTGGGCTGACTAATGCACCAGCCATCTTCATGGACCTAATGAATAGGATCTTCAAACCTTACCTTGATTACTTGTTGTGATCTTCATCGATGATATTTTAATCTATTCACATAGTAGAGAGGAGCATATGGTTCATTTGGAGGTTGTGTTACAAAGATTGGGGGAGGACAAATTGTATGCAAAAGATGATAAGTGTGAATTTTGGTTTAAGGAGGTTGCATTCTTAGGTCATGTGGTGTCGAGGGATGGTATAAAAGTGGATCCTAAGAAAACTGATGTAACGAGGAATTGGCCTAGACTAGACCCCATCGGATATTAGGAGCTTCTTGGGTCTTGCGGGTTACTATAGAAGATTTGTGAAAAGGTTTTCCTCCATTGCTTCCCCTATGACAAAATTTACTCAAAAGAAGGTTAAGTTTGTGTGGACGGATAAATGTGAGAGCAACTTTCAAACATTGAAGGATAGGCTTGTGTCTGCTCCTAGATTGTCACCACTAGATGGGCTTGAGGGTTTGGTTATGTATTGTGATGCATCTAGAGTTGGTTTGGGTTGTGTGCAAAGGAAAAATGGTAAGGTCATAGCCTATGCTTCTAAGCAACTCAAAGTACATGAAAGGAATTACCCTACCTATGATGTAGAGTTAGCTGTCGTTGTGTTTGTATTAACGATTTGACATCATTATTTGTATGGGGTGCATGTGGATGTCTTCACTGATCACAAGATCTCCCAATATGTGTTCACTCAAAAAGATCTCAACTTGAGACAAAGAAGTTGGCTAGAAATTCTTAAAGACTATGACATGAGTGTGCATTATCATCTAGGTAAGGCAAATATGGTGGAGGATGCTTTAAGTCGATGTTCATGGATAGCCTAGCTCATGTTGATACTGGTGATAGGGAAATAGCAAGGAAAGTGCACTGATTGGCTACATTAGGGGTTAGGGTGGTGATGATAGTGTTGTGGTTATTGATGAGTCTAAGTCTTCTTTGGTTGGTGAGGTGATATCAAAACAAGATCTTGATTCCTCCTTGCTTGAATTGAAGGCCTTGGTAAAAGAAGGGCAAAGTAGAGGTTTTCTCCTAAGGGCTAGATGGGGCTCTTAGGTACCAAGGTAGATTGTCTGTTCCTTGTGTTGATGGATTAAGAGAGAAGATCCTTAATAAGGCCCATAATTCTTCTTACTCTATGCACCCCAATTCCACCAAAATGTATAGTGACTTGAGGGATATGTATTGGTTGGTAGGCATGAAGAGAGACATTGCCAAATTTGTTTCCAGTTGCCATAGTTGTCAACAAGTAAAAGCCGAACACCAAATGCCTGGTGGCTTAACCCAAGACATAAAGACTCCCACTTGGAAGTGGGAGGTGATTAATATGGATTTTGTGGTAAGGTTGCCCAAGTCTAGAAAAGGTTTTGATTTCATTTGGATTATGGTTAATGGGATGATGAAATCGGCTCTCTTTCTACTGGTTAAGACTATATATGGGGCTGAAGAGAATGTAAGGTTGTACATCCATGAGTTAGTGAGGTTACATGGGGTACCTTTATCCATCATATTGGATCATGGTGCACAATTAACTTTGCACTTTTGGAGGTCTTTTCAAAGAGGTCTTGGTACCAATGTTCACCTTAGTACGTCCTTACACCATCAAACGGACCGCCAAATCGTACAATTCAAACCCTTGAAGATATGCTTAGGGCATGTGTATTGAAATTGAGGGGTAGTTGGGATGACCACCTTCTGTTGATTGAGTTTTCCTACAATAATAGTTATCACGATAGCATCAGTATGGCTCCATATGAGGCTCTTTATGGGAGACATTATAGATCATCGGTGGGTTGGTTTGAGGTTGGAGAGGTGGATTTATTAGGGCCATATCTAGTTATGGAGACTATTAAGAAGGTTAGGATGATTAGGGAATGGTTGAAAACAGCCTAAAGTCATTACAAATCCTATGTTGATGAAAGAAGGAAAGACCTAGAATTCCAAGTGGGTGATTGGGTCTATTTGAAGGTTTCTCCAATGAAAGGTGTGGTCCGTTTTGGTAAAAAGGGGAAGTTAGGTCCAAGGCATGTTGGTCCTTATGAGGTGATAGAGAGGGTTGACAAGGTAGCTTATGAGTTTAAGTTGCCTAGTGAAATAAATTTGGTTCACTCGGTGTTCCATGTCTCTATGTTGAGAAAATGTGTTGGTAATCCTAATACCATTGTGCCTCTTGATGTCGTGGGTATTGTTGAGGATAACATGACTTATGAGGAGGTTTCTATTCAGATCTTAGTTAGGCAAGTAAAGAGATTGAGGAACTAAGAGGTGACATCCGTTAAGGTCCTTTGGAGGAACCAACAAGTCGAAAGTGCTACATGGGAGGCCGAAGCAGACATGCAAAGATGGTATCCTTATCTTTTCCACTCCACTCAAGCCTAAGGTACTAATCCTAAGTCCCTTATCTAATTTCGTGTCTCATATTTCAACCCCTATATCATTCATATGCATTCATGCTTAAGTTGGTAAACTTATGATGATTTTTTACACTTATATTGAGAATTTGAAAATGGTATTTTACATGTTATGTAGCATTCTTGTTGGGGCTGATTTTTTGATGATCACTCTTGTCTTGTACGTCTCTTGTACATTCGAGGACGAATGATCCCAAGGGGAATATATTGTAACGACAGCAAAAAGTGCCTAAAAATGTGCCTCAAAATGCTCAGAATTTTAATTTTCATACATTTAAAAATCAGTTTGTTATTTCAAATATCTGTCTTTATATTCTTGTTCAAGGGGTCCAAATTAGGGGAAAAAGATCTAGTCCCGATTTAAGAGAAAATATTTAGTAATTACAAAATTTGAAGAACACAGTTTCCAGAGATGAATCCGCAACTCGCCTCTGTGTTAAAATGGTGCCTGTTTTTCTAGTTGATGCAAAATATTCTGAGTGTTAGGCCCAAGAGTTCCCAAATGTGTTTTTATCTATACTTAGCAAAATTTCACCCTGATATCATCCTAAACGTTTCCCAATACTCCGCAAAACACGTAGCCATATTTTCACTCCAAAATTCAAGTCTCAAAACCCTCATCTAGTACTAATGACTTCCTTCAAGCTTCAAGCCTCCATTTTTAATCTCCACCAAGAGCTTCTGTAAAGCTAAGTTATGTAGGTTTAGCCATTGGGTTCTTCAATCCATAGTGCCCTAATCTCCTTTTTACTCAATTTGCATGATTTAAAGTTGATTTTACACGTGGGTCTTGTATGTTAAGGAATTTACTGCACAGTGATTTGACTTCATAAAAGTATGGTTGTTTTAGCATATTTTGAGCTCTAAATCTTGGATCTAACATTGGATTTAATGAGGGGTTTTGATGTGAATCTCTTGGGTGTGTTACAAGGTATTGATTGATGGAGTTACAATAGATTTTCTTGCATGATTTCATCTTTAAATTGCATGGTCTTTTACCCCCATTACATACCGATCAAGTGTTTGATAAAATGTCCGACTAGGGTTTCTTGTGGAGTTGAAAGTCCAAAGCATGAGATATGATATAAATGATGTTATGATGATGAAATGAGCTTATGTATATGATAAATTCTATATAAAGTACTGAATTAGACCATGCCCAATCTGGGGGATCTAAGAACCCCGATAACCGAGATGGGGGTTTGTACTCATTAACCGAGAGAAGGGTTAGTAATCCTCCACCTAGTGATGGGGTGTCATCATCACTAACCGAGATGGAGGTTTGTACTCGTCAACCGAGTGAAGAGTTAGTACATCACCACCTAGGTGATGGGGCAGCATTATCACCAACTGAGTTAGGGGTTTGTACTCATCAACTGAGTGAAGATTAGTACTTCACCACCTAAGTGATGGGGTGGCATCATCACTAACCTGCCAAGGGGTTTGTACTTTGGAAATCTAATTTGGTCTATTCTACACATATGATATGTTACATGAGCAAGGGTTTCATAAGCATGTTTCACTTTAGCATTAGACATACATGCCATATTGCTATATTATGCCTATCGTCTATTGCTATACATTTTGAATATGATGCCTATTTCTTATTGCATTGCATCCTACATACTTAGTACATTCAAACGTACTAACACATGCTCATGCCTACATGATATCACCAAGTAGGAACTGGCGTCCAAGTTGATCATCCTCCTCCTCCACGTGGCTAGTTCGGTGCTACTCAAGCTAGTTGGTGAGTCCTCCATTTCGGGGACCTTGGTCTATGTTTTCCCTTGGTTTGTATTGAGACAGTCTACTTTATGTTCTATTTTGACTATGAGGGTGAGTCTGATTACCTTGTCTTGATCCCCGCTCTTATCTATAAATTTAGAGGTGCTTGTTGGACAAGTTATGTATTTATGATATGAGCTTTCACTCTTTATCTCTTGATGATGATGTTTTGCAAGCTATTTCTTAGCCCCTTTGCCCTTTATTCTTAATTTATGTCTTTCACATATTTCCGCGACCAATGATATGTAATGACAAGTTAAGAGGCTTGATTTGGTTTCCTTCAGGTTCCCCATTCGCCATGTCACGTCTAGGCCCTGGGTCGTGGCACAAATAATACCAATGCACCCCAAGGTGTCTTACTAGGCCTTATGAAACGTTTGTCCAACAAATCGTTCAATTGATTCTTCAACTCCTTCAATCCGTTAGGGCCAAACAATAAGGAAAATAGAAATGGGTTGAGTATCGGGAAGGAGGTCTGTACCAAAGTCTATTTTCCTTTCGGGAGAAACACCGGGAAGCTCACCAGGAAAGACATCAAGAAACTCATTAACTATCGGAACCAACTCAATAGAAAGGACTTTGGACTCAACATCCCTAACCCTCACAAGATGATAAAGGCAACTCATATAAATCAACTTTTGGGCTTTAAGACAAAAAATGAATCTACGCTTGACCATCCCATAATGACTTTCCCACTCAATGACGAACTCCTTAGGGAATTGGAATTTAACCTTACGGGTCCTACAATAAACAGAAGCATAATATGCATGCAACTAATCCATCCCAAGAATGACATCAAAACCTACCATATCTAATTCAACAAAATCAAAAGGCAAAACTTTATGCAATATGAACATGGGACAACTTCTATAGACTTTTTTAGCAACAATAGATTCACCAATGGAAGTGGACACTTCATAGGGTTCACATAACTATTTGAGCGATACATGATACTTTTTGGCAAAAAAAAGAGTAATGAAACAAAGAGTGGCACCCGGATCAATCAATGCATACACATCAAAATCAAAGAAATTTAACATACGGGTGATGACATTGGGAACCTCACCCACCCCTTGCCTTACTTGTAGAGTAGAGAATCTCTTTTCCCTTGGATCTGCCCCATATTGGCATCCCTTAGCCCTTGGACCCCCATTTGCACCTTGGCTTTGTGGAAGACCATCTCCACCTTTGTTTTGAGCATAAGGACAATCAATAACTTTGTGACCAATTTCACCACAATCAATGCAGGCATTAGAATTTCTCAAACATGGACCACTATGATTCTTTTCATACCTTAGGCATCTAGGATTTGTCATTCCCCCATTACCACCTTGGAACATAGGGTTGGTCACCCTATCATTATCAAATCGCTTGTTAGAAGCATTGGATGACCCTTGCCCTTGGAACTTGTGGCCTTGAGGAAACCGACCACCTTAAAATCTTGGAAATCACCTTCAAAATGAGCCCTCTTGGACTCACCACTTCTACTATTTCTAAGCTTTTCCCCCTCTAGTTGCTCACCATAAGTCACGAGCTGAGACAAGTCTGTATCTCCTACAAGCCTGGTGGTACGACACTTCTCATTAACCAAGTCAAACACTCTCAACACAAATTTGTTCATCTTTGATCTAGGTTCGACAACCAATTGTGGAGCATACTTGGATAGCTTGTTGAACTTAAGGGCATACTCTCTCACACTCATGGAAACTTGCTTAAGGTTCATAAACGCCATCAACTTAGCCTCCCTTAGCTTGATAGGAAAAAACCGATTGATGAATGCGGCTTTCAACTCTTCCCAAAGGATAACATTAACCCTTCTCCAACTTCCATTGTGTAAACCAAATTTGAGCCACCCCTTTGAGTTGGTAGGCCATCAACACTGCATTTGCCTTTGAAGTGACCCCCATGATGGATAGCACCTTGTACACCTCGTCTATGAACTCTTGGGGATCCTCATTTGTCTTGAACCATGGAACTCTATAAGAGCATAAAGCATTGGTCAGGGGAAAAGCCTTACACTTACATCTAAAGCACAATATAGACCATGAAGAAGTGCAACATTTTCTAAAACGCCTCAAAGCCTCCCATTCATAGTTGTGGTGCGCTTCACAACCATTAATAAGACTCTAATCGACGTAGTGTGCTGGATTCTGAGTACCATTAAGAACTAGTGCTTTCATACCATGTTTGTCATGATCCAATCCTAGGGCCTAGACATGAAACGACAAATGGGAACCTGAATGGACCCAAATAAGCCTCTTAGCAAATCAATCAGACATGCTTGGTCGTGGAAGCAAAGTTAACAGCAACAAGAGATATAATAGAAAGGGAAACAGGAATAAGGGAAAACTTTGATAATCGTTAAAGCATAAAAGAGTCAAGCTCAAGCATACCACACATGGTAATATCATGTAGGCACAGTGTATGTGTTAGTATCTTTGAATGTACTAAGTATGCATGATGCAACATAACAAGACATATGCCAATATAGTCAAAATGCATAATCATAAGCAATAGATATAAAATCTCAATATGGTATACATGATCAATGCTCATAATAAAGTATGCTTATAAATCATTCATCTTGCATAATCTATATAGCATACACATGTGTTGGAAGTGACCTCAACCGACATAGACCAAGTAGCAATAACATGAAATCCAAGGCGTGACACCCCCTCGGCAAGGTGGAACAGGCATGACAACCCCCGGCTAGGTGTGATCTACTTGCCAAGGCAAACCAAACATTAACATGACTAGATAGATCCACTAGTATAGCAAGGGTAATAATCATAATCCTAAGGTGGCACATAGTTTAGAGACAAAAGACTTTATAGAAGGACCCCTTGAATCGAGCACCCATCTTAAGCCTCAATCGGTGCTAAGTCAAATCCCATGGAATACTTGAAATAATCATAACTTGTAAGAAATATGGAAACATGACATGAGTAGCTCTTGAAACATGCTTGACTTCTAATTGTGAGCCTAACTTAAAACATGAGAGTAGATTATAATCATACGTGAACCCTTGCTTTAACATGAATGACTCATAAGAGGTACATATCTTGAAATATGGCTTACCTTGTAACTTGTAAAATCATAGATATTTTTCATGAATTCAATACATACTTGAAAGCCCTTAATTATCGTATTTTCACTTGACTTGTAAATCATAAAATAGATCATCAATAACTTAAGGATTCTTGACTTGACATTTTATCAAACACTTGGTGGGTTCATGATACTAGTTCAAAATCATGCTACTCGAGAGTGAAATAAGATGAGAAAACTTAATGCAAATAAACCCACCAACATGTAGTAAAACTCTCATGTAGGTAAGGATGGCAATGGGGTGGGGCGGTTGCGATTGCGGTTGCGTGGCGGGGTGGGTTATTGTATTTGTGAGGCGGGGCGAATTAATATTTTTACGGGGTAGTGTGGCTTGGGGCGTGTACAAATTTTTTTCTAAAATAAAATACCCGGGGCGGTGCAGGTGAGGGTTAGGGTTTTTTTTTTAAAAAAAACTGTACAAAAATTAGAACAAAATAGAACAATTTGTATAGTGAGTCACCGATACTCTTCACTGATAGAAACAGATTGTTCTCTTCACTATACAAAATCTGGCCAAAATGTCTCAGAATGCATCCATCCATAATGAAATCCAGCTAAACAGTCTCTGTATCGATACACCATTTGAAACACATCCGTCGAAACCAAAAGATAGATTCGTCGATTCTTCTACGCGAAAATCCATTTGTAATCCTATCTTTTCTGGCTAAATCCAGTTGTAGGTTCGTTTTCTCTTCGTCAATCTGCAGTTATTCATTATCTTTTTTTTCGATTTGAAATGTATTGAATCTTTTTTATGATAATAATGCTGTTGGATCTTTCTTGGTTTATATGTACTCGAAATGTCGGATTATGAGGTGTGCGTCTGATGTGTTTGATGAAATTCCTGTGAGAGATGTGCTCTCTATTTAGATTTTTCTTATGCTTTCTGTGATAAAAGTATGAAAAAGAATCCCTTCCTGCTCTTCAACACCATATCATTTCAGCATATATATTGTTTTAGTAACTATGGTGAATGTATTGTACTTGGTAAGACTCAGTGCTTTAAGTTTATTTTTTGTGATTGGATATGGATGGGTGATGCAACCTTGCTGAAAAGCCAAGTAAACCTGTTAAAGTACCATGTCCAAGGAATGTAGCCAAAAATTCTTTACAAACTGTACTTATATGTGCCTGATAAAACTTTACTCCTTACCTCATATTATATTTGACTCAGTTTGATTAGTGGTGGAGTGTAGATGCTTATTTCACCTGGATAATCTTATTGTAGGTCAATTAGTTGTATAACAAGTTTGGAGCTTGTATGAAGTTTGCTCGACATTTTTGACAATATATTGTAACTTTTAGTTGTGTTTGCTTAATGATCTCATCATCTCAGATACTAACAATAGAAAGACATAACCCTTATTTCTGCGACATGCTTTTTTTTTTCCTGTTGCCATGTTTGACGTGATTATAGTGAGTACAGTTTGGTACTTTCGGTGGCTATGTTGTTAAGAATCTCTTTTTTCTTTTAAATTGCTTTTCCTCTATGTTGTCAGATGCTTTTCCTATTTAAAAAAGTAGTTCTAAAGTCATTTTGTTGATTTTCTTGTAGTAAATTATGGAGTTTCAAGACGAACAAAATCAAATGTATTCATCTTCTAATGTTGTCTCTATTGAAAACGATGGTCAAATGTCTTCACAAGCAAATGAAGATACCAATGAAGTTACTGAAATTGAGCTAGAAAGATTTACTTCTAAAGCTTGGCAATATTTTGAACCAGTGAAGGTTGATGGTGTCCTCTATAGTGTATTTAAGTATTGTGGTGGTCATGTCAAATCATCTCAAAAATGTGGGACAAAATCTATCTTTGAACATATACGTAGATGTCACAAAAAGCCAAGTGATTTGAAAATTGAGGATGGTTCAAGGACAACTGATTGTAGTACACCACATTACTTTGATCAAGATGTATCACGCAGAGAACTTGCTTATCCCATCATTTTGCATGAATATCCACTGTCCATTGTTGATCATGTGGAGTTTAGAAAGTTTGTATCTAGTCTCCAACCTTTATTCAAAATGGTGTCAAGAAACACTATCAAGAATGATATTTTGAAGATTTTTGACAATTTAAAATCTAAAACGTCCAAATTATTGGAAACACTCCCAAGTATAATTGCAATAACAACTAATATGTGGACCTCAGACAACAACAAAAAAGGATTTATGGCTATTACAACTCATTTCATTGACGACTCGTGGAGGGTTCAAAGTCATATTCTGAGGTTTGTTCATATTCCTACTCCTCAGATAAAGATACATTGTGTGGTGCATTGCTCAATTATTTATTAGAGTGAACCTTGAAAGAAGAATATCAACAATTACAGTTGATAATTGTAGCACTAAAAATGCTATGATGAAAACATTGTTAAATGAGAAACTTTGTAAAAGAGATTTGTTATTGATGGGTAAGATTTTTTATGTTGGTTGTGCTACTCACATCTTGAATTTAATTGTGCAGGAATGGCTTAAGGTGATAGGAGATAGTATTAAAAATGTGTGTGATAGTGTCTTATATTGGATAGCATCATCAAGTAGAATTGAAAGGTTTGAACAATTTGCACGATTGCTACATGTTTCCTGTACCAAAAAGTTAGAGTTTGATTGTCCAACTCGTTGGAACTCAACATTTCTAATGTTGGGAACAACAATAGAATATAAAAACGTATTTCAGAAGTTGAGTCTAACTGATGCCAATGGTCGTTGTTTTCCAATTGAAGAGCAATGGAGTGAAGCAGAAGATATTTGTGATAAGTTGAAGTTTTTTAATCAAAATCCAGAACAATCTTTAGGAATTGAATATCCTACTTCAAGTCAATACTTTTCTAAGGTTTGTGAAGTTAAAACTCAAATTAGAAGCATGGGTTAAGAGTTTTAATCCTTTGATTAGCAATATGGCAGTGGCATATATTCATAGGAGTAGATGCTATTTTTTATCCAAGATATAAAATAAAGTTAGTAGAGTTCTATCTTCCACTAATTTATGGTGAAGAAGCTTCAATGAAAATCCAAAAAGTTAGAACTCATCATCATGATCTATTTCAAGAGTATAAGAGCAAAATATTTGCTCCACATGAGTTAGTTGAAGTATCTAGTTCAAATGAAGCAATTGGTCTTTTGGAGATTGATGGACTATCAAGTTTTGATAGATTTGTTGCTTCTATTAGTGCAAATGCAGAGAACCGATCAGAGTTGGATATGTAATTAGAAGAAAGTTTGTTGCCTCAAACTCCATCATTTGACAATTTAAGTTGGTGGAAGACAAATGGATTGAAATTTCCTACTTTACAAAAGATGGCTCGTGACATCGTAGCTATTCCAATATCTATTGTTGCTTTTGAGTCAGCATTTAGCACTAGTGGAAGGTTGATTAGTCCGTCGTAGACTCTATCCTACTACTTTGAAAACATTGATGTGTGGTTGCACTTGGTTATGGAACAAAATAAATGGTAAATAACTTTTCAATGACTTGCTATTTAACAATGTTTCCATTCTTATTACATTAACCACATACTTTTCTTCTTACGTTTGATGTCAAGTATCGATAGAGTTTCATGTACAACCTTACTTGATGAAGAAGAAGAGCCGGATTCATATTTGGAAACTTTTGCCTCTATCCAAGACAACATTGACTTGTAGCAAATGGTAAACAGGTTTATCCTTCCTATTTCTAATTCTAGATTAAGTAAAAGTCTTGTTGATCTAAACCAGATTTGGTATCTGTTGATCTAAACTGGATTTGGTATCTATTGATCTAAACTGGATTTGGTATCCATCGAGTTCAGGAACTTTTGGGGATGGTTTCATTCTGGATTTGGTATCTGTTGCTTGTTTCTTGCTTGCCAAACTGGGGTGAAAGAATTATGTTTGTTCTTGCTAGTTTCACAGTGACTGGAATTCAGCATGTTCAATTCTGTTTGAACCATTTCATCAATTTTGTTTGAACCATTTCAATTTTGTTTGAACCATTTCAGAAATTCTCATCTATGGGTAATTCTTATTAAGAAGTTTGATTATCTATGGGATGTGTTTTTGTTTGATCCGATTCCAAATCATCCACAATGATACCTACTCCATGAAATTTATTGCTTGATTTGTTAAGAGGTGCAAGCAAATTGAATGGGTGGCCAATTTTCACTGTTTTTACATGAGGTTTTCTAAAATTCAGTAAGCATTTTTTCAGCATGCTATTCATAATCAGTTTAAGATGATACTTTGAGGAAGTCTTTGAAATTTTCACATGGATGTTCTCATCAGTGTCCTATGGGCTAGAAACAAAAACAGAAAAGCATGCTATTCATAATCAGTTCAAGATGATACTTTGAGGAAGTCTTTGAAATTTCTTTCACATGGATGTTCTCATCAGTGTCCTATGGGCTAGAAACAAAAACAGATTTGGCAAGGTAAAGCTTCTACATCTGTATGTAGTCATTACAAGATGGATAATGCCAGCTTAACTAAAATCTAAGCTTATATAGAGACTCTATTTTTAATTTCTTTTGACTTTACTGCTTAAACACCTTTTGTTTATAAATCCTCTAATCATGCTCTTATTCATCTTTTCATAACTGTGTTAATATGCATTTTCTTGTATTGCATACTCTCTTTGTTCTTTGCATGTTAACCACGTTCGAAGATAACCATACAAATTTGACGAAAAATGTAAATTGCATGTTTTCAAGTTGAATTATCTATTTTAGGTTATATTGAGATACTAAGGTGCTTTCTTTTGAGAAGTTTTTGATGCAGAACCAGCCAAACAGGAGGGGACAAAAGAGTCTTAGGTGCAGTACGTGTGCTCGTTTTTGCCTCTTTCCTGAACTACCATAGACTACTGCTCCAGGAAGCTTTGATGGGTGCTCCGTTTTACTAGTTTTTAAGAGTTCTTTTGTATGAAAATTTGCATTACATTTATGATCTTGATGCAAATTTGCAGCTACTTTATAAGAGTTCTTTTGTATGCAACTTTTGTAAGAGTTCTTTTTAAAGTGCAATTGTTGTTTAAAGTATTTTTTTGAGTGTATGGTTGAAGCATGCTTACTGTGAGTGTATGGTTGAAGATTCAGCAGTCCATAACTTGATTGTTTGAATTATGGTTGACTATTTGATTTGGGGTGCTGAAGCTCGTTTACTATGAGTCCATAATCAAATGTGTGGTTGAAAAAAATCAAGTGTATGATTGAAGCAAGTCTATTGTGTACAACTGTTTTGCAGCAGTCCAGCAGAGGGCCAAACAAGGCTTAAGAACTAACACAATTTCATATGGTCGGAGCGACCATGTTTAAAAGTTTTGCTGAGCGGGTTAACGCGGGGTGGGTAAAATATAAAATATTATGTTATGTGGGGCAGGGGCAGGGCGGGTAAAATCCTTGCGGGTTTATGCAGGTCTTGCCTCGCACCCACCCCAAACCCGCCCCATTGTCATCCCTACATGTGGGGTACCTTGAAATCCATTACAAAAGTTCATATAAAGCATAGTTTCATAGCCCAAAACATGCATAGTTCCAATAGATATAATCAAATCATGGTATAAGCTTGAAATAGATAGTCATGCATATTCAATCGATATTTCATAAAATGCCAACATGATTCATGTTCATAATTCATAATAGGAGATACCTATAGGTAATACAATTTGAAGAAAAATGCAATTTTCATGAAAAGAAAGATTGCGCTCCATGGGTGAAAAGGCCTAATGGATCTAACCCACATTCCTCAAACTTGGGTTTTCTTGAGATGAGCTTAAAGGAAGCTTAAAGCTTCAAGTGAATCCTTGAGTTCCAAAATTAAGCTTGAGATCTTTAGATTTGGAATGAGATATTTGGTTAAGTCTTGAAGAGGTTTTTGAGAGGGTCTTGAGTGATATAGAGTTGAAAAATGGCTAAGTATGGGTGATTTTACACTTAAGTGGGGGCTATGACCCAAATGCCCTTGGCCAAAATAGAAAAACCAAGGAAAAACATACACTGGTCCACATCTAGTCCGCGATGCGAACCCATCTTAAAGGACAAAATAACACTACTTCGCATCCCTGGCGCGTCACGGCCAGCGCGTGGATGCTTTCCAAAAATCGTAAATTAGCAAAAATTATTTTTCGATACGGGTCCTTTAAAATTAAGGTTATACCCATCTCGCACTCAATTTTTCCCCCTGATCAAGAATATGAAGTTGGATTTTTTATATAACACATAGATTTTGAGCTATATAGAAATTATGATTATGGACATTCTGAAGCAAATTTTTTTGGGGAGGGGAGGGGTTTTCAGGTCCAATGGTTGCTTCAAATATGGGAAGCCTGACCATCATGTTAGAGATTGTAGGAGCGGTGGGCACAAGGCACCAAGGCCCAAGTGGGCAAGCTCATGTGCCAAAAGGACTAACCAGTTCTATGCTTTTCATGGTCGCCAAGAGAACGAAGAGACTCAGGATATTGTCACCAGTATGTTAAGAGTTTTTTGTTTGATGCAAACGTACCTTTAGATCTGTGAATGAATTTGTCATTTGTAAACCCATTCCTTACTAATAAGTTTCATGCATGGCCCGAAGTCCTCCATGAGCCCTATTAGGTAAGTAACCCTCATTGGAGAGTCCATTATAGCTCTAAGAGTCTATAGGAGTTGTCCCATCTCCATCTTGCATAAAGTGGTATATTGTGACTTAGTTGAACTTTTCATGGTAGACTTTGATATGATTCTTAGGATAACTTGGTTGCATGTTTCCTATACTTCCATTGATTATAGAACTTATAGGGTCAAGTTCTAATTCCCAAATGAGCCAATTCATGAGTGGGAGGGTAGTAACTCTTCATGTAAGGGTCATTGCATTTCCTTCATAAAATCCCATAAAGTGACTTCCAAGGTATGTATCTATCATTTAGTAAGAGTCAAAGATGTCACTTCTAATGTTCCTTCTCTTGAGTTGGTCCCCGTTGTATATGAGTTTCCCGTTGTCTTTTTGGATGAGTTATCGGTTGTTCCTTCCAGAAGGGAAATAGACTTTGGTATAGACCTCCTGTTGGATACTCAACCTATGTCACTCCCTCTATATAGAATGGCTCTCACTGAGTTGAAGGAGCGAAAGGAGTAATGTAGGGATTTGTTGGAGAAGGGTTTTAGTAGACCTAGCCAGTCTCCATGGGATCCTCCAGTTTTATTTGTAAGGAAGAAGGATGGGTCACTTTGTATGTGCATTCAATACCGGCAACTTAA
Organism: Solanum ossicruentum; assembly: GCA_025774065.1. Classification (NCBI taxonomy): domain Eukaryota; kingdom Viridiplantae; phylum Streptophyta; class Magnoliopsida; order Solanales; family Solanaceae; genus Solanum; species Solanum ossicruentum. Next base: position 18,068 of record JAOTQR010080196.1, read on the forward strand.
CAAGGTCACCATCAAGAATAAATATCACCTTTTGAGAATACATGATTTGTTTCATCAATTGCAATGGGATACATACCTCCAAAGTTGACTTGAGATCCTTTTATTACCAATTTAGGGTGAGAGAAAGTGACATTCCTAAGACGACCTTTCGGACTACGTATGGTCACTTTGAGTTTGTTGTCATGATATTTGGTCTTACCAACCCACGGTGATATTTATGGATCTCATGGATAGGGTGTTCAATCCTTACTGTGACACGTTCATCGCGATGATCATTGATGACATCCTTATCTTCTCCTGTGGTGAGCAAGAGCATATGGAACACTTGAGGGTGTTATTGCAAGCCCTAACGGAGGGGAAGCTTTATGCAAGACAAATGCGAGTTTTGGCTAGATGAGGTTGCCTTCCTTGGGAATGTGGTATCTAGTGAGGGTATCAAAATTTATCCTAAGAAGACTGAAGCAGTGAGAAATTGGCCAATGCTATTGACTCCAATATACATAAGGAGTTGTTTGGGCCTAGCCGATTATTGTAGAAGATTTGTACAAGATTTCTCTACTATTTAATCCCGACTCACCAAGTTGACTTAATAGAAGGCTAAGCTTGTGTGGACGGATGAGTGTGAGAAAAGCTTTCAAACTCTAAAGGATCGATTAACTTCAGTCCCAATATTGACATTGTAGAGTGAAATGATGGGTTCATTGTTTATTGTGATACATCGAGGATTCAGACTCTGTCACGACCTGGCCCAACACTGTGAAGTATTGTTCGCTTTGGGGCATTACGTATCGCCGTCCCCCTCATGGTTTTGTCCCCTTGGGTTTTACCCCAAAAGGCGCCTCACAAGTTAGATCCAAGCCTCTACTAATATAGCCCAGGAACTCCCTCTCTTTTTCCGATGTGGGATTTGCCTAAGTGAGCTACAGGCATTACGTATCGCCGTTCCTGCACTCACCCCCCGTAGGGACTCAGCGTCTTCGCTGAGGTTTGCCCCACCACCATACTAGCAAAGAGTCAGCTCTGATACCATCTCTGACATAATAGAAGACTCAGCCATAAGGTGATTGCCTATGCTTTGAGGTAACTGAAAGTGCAGGGGAAGTATTATCCGACTCATGATCTTGAGCTTGTGGTGGTGGTATTTTCCTTGAAGATTTGGTGACGTTATTTGTATTGGTGTTCATCTGAATGTCTTCACTTACCACAAAAACCTCCAACTTGTATTCACCCAAAAGGAACTCAGTTTGAGGCAACAGAGGTGGTCAGAGCTACTCAAAGGTCATGATATGAGTGGAAAGTATCACCCCAGAAAGGCCCATATGGTAGCTGACGCCCTTAGTAGAGTTTCAGTGGGTAGTGTGTCTCATCTTGAAGATGATGGGAAAAGGGAGTTGGCTAAGGATATCATTGGTTAGCTAGATTGGGAGTGTAATTGAGTGAGTCTTGAAATGGTGGTGCAGTGGTTCTCCATGCGTTCGCATCGTCTTTGATTTAGGAGTTTAATGCTAAGCAAGACCTTGATCCCGCCTTGGTGGAGTTGAAAGCCTTAGTGAAGGATGGAAAGATAGAGGTTTACTCACAAGGCGGAGATAGTATACTTCAATATCAAGAGAGGTTGTAGTGCCCAATGATGGTGAATTGAAAAGGTTGATCATGTAAGAAGCTCATTACTCTTCATTTTACATTCATCACGACACCACAATGATGTATAAAGACTTGAGGGAGATCTATTGGTGGAATGGAATGAAGAAGGACATTGCTTAATTTGTATCTAAATATGCTAATTGCCAACAGGTCAAGGTTAAACACCAAAGGTCGGGAGGCCTAGCACAAGACGTTGATATTCTTACTTGAAAGTGGGAAGAGATTAACACGGACTTTGTAGTGGGTTTGCCAAAGACCAAAAAACATTTTGACTCCATATGGGTGATGGTTGACTACATGAAAACGTTAGTTTATTTCTTACTAGTCAAGACTACATTCACTGCCGAAGATTATGCCTGCTTGTATATATGGGAATTGGTGAGGTTGCATGGGATTTCATTGCCCATCATATCAAATCGTGCTATCCAATTCACCTCTCATTTTTGAAAGTCTTTTCAAAAAAGACTTGGCACTAAGGTGAAGTTGAGTACCACTTTATATCCCTAAAATGACGGGCAAGTCATAAGGACTATTTAGACATTGGAAGACATGTTGAGAGCTTGTTTGTTGGAGTTTAAGGGGAGTTGGGTTAAGCATTTTCCACTAATCAAGTTTGCCTACAACAATAGCTTTCATGCAAGTATTCGGATGGCACCATTTGAGGCGTTGTATGGTAGATGGTGTAGATTGCCCATCGGGTATTCAAAGTCAGTGAGGTGACATTAATAGCACCGTACTTGGTGATGAATGATATGAAAAAATTAAAACATAAGGGAAAAGTTATAAATGGCCCAAAGACGACAAAAGTCCTAGTCCAATATGAGAAGAAGGAAACTTGAGTTCCAAGTTGGTGATTGGGTGTACTTGAAGGTGTCTCTGGTGAAAGATGTGATACAATTTGGTAAGAGGGTAAAATTGATCCCTAGATAGATAGGGCCATACAAGGTGGTGAGAAGAGTAGGAAAGGTGGAACATGAGTTGGATCTACCTAACGAGGTACATTTGATCCATCCAATTTTTTATGTGTCGATGTTGAGGAAATTCATAGGTGATCCAAATTCCATAGTTCCTTTGCATGATTTGAACATTGAAGTGGATTTGAGTTATGAGGAGGCACCATATGAAATTCTAGATCGGCAAGCAAAAAAGCTAATGAACAAGGAAATTGCTTCTGTTAAAGTACTTTGGAGAAATCAACAAGTTGAGGGTGTTACATGGGAAGCAGAAGTGGATATGATGAAGTGTTTCCTGTATCTATTCCACCCTATTCAAGCCTAAGGTATTAAGAAATTCTTCCTAAAACCTCTAATTCCATGCATTTTAGTTTATCATCATGTATTTATTCATTTCTATGTATATGGACTATTCCGAGACATGTTTTAAAAGTAAGTTTTGAAATTTTTGTGAAATGATGTTTGATGTTTTTGCATGCAAATTGGGTTCTCAAAATGGCTTTATGGACTAGATATGGGTATTTTGAATTCTTTGTAATGTCCTTTGCCTAATCAATGCTCCAGCGATGTTTATGGATCTCATGAATAGGGTCTTTGAACCCTACCTTAACATGTTTGTGGTCTGATATTTATTGATGATATTTTAATCTATTCCAAACTTGAAGAGGAGCATGTGAAACATTTAAGAGTAGTATTACAAACACTATGAGAAGAAAAGTTGTTCGCCGATGTCACAACCCAAACCTAGGGCCTAGGAGTGACAAGGCGAATGGGAACTCGAGAGTCCTTAAACAAGCCTCATAGAATCCACATACATATCATAAGTTTAGAAGTGCATGATTAAAAAACAAACACATAATTTTAAGGGACGAAAAAGTATGACTCACGCTAAAGGGATATCATAGGGATAGGGATTTGCGTGGATTCACATAGGACATAGCACATAAGAACTAAGGGACAGGTAAGTATGACTTACACTATAGGAATAGACTTAGGACTTTCCACATTTCCACATCTCATCAATAACATATCAACATCCCATCAACATCAATAGATAACCATAATCATAATCTCCATAAGGAAATAACATAACACATCACAATCTCGTACAAAGTGTTTACATGATGTCCAGTAATACCTCTAAGGCATGGAATAGGACAGGGGCCAAGACGTGCCCCCGGTTCATCCTCAAGGTAAAGACATAAAAGAATAGCATAACAAGTAGATAGAAGATGGCATTTCCTTGAATGATCGGACTCACCAGAAGCAACTCTCACAATCCAAGCTAACCGTCAAGAGGTGGATGAAGATAGTCCGTTTACATGGTTAAATCATGTAGACAAAGAGTATGTGTTAGTACATTTCTATGTACTATGTATGTAAGTATATAATGTATATTAACTCATTAAACCTGCATTCATTGTTAGATGACAAGGGCACACATATAAAATGTTATATACACAAAGAAGAATAATATATCAATATGACATGAAATCCATGATGCATGAAATGCCATAATACATAAACCTAGTAAAGATAAAACCTCAACCGACATATAAGAACATGTGAGATATTACATGAAATCCTGATGTTACTCCTACAATGGAGGAAAAAGGAATGGTGAACATTCATAATGCCTAAGTGGATTCACTAAAGCTACATAATTGACCAAGTCTCTACTAACAGGTGATTCATCTTGGGAATCAAGCCTCATCTAATGAGTGATCCCTATAAGAAGTCAACCTCATCTGACATGTGACCATTATAAGGATTCAACCTCATCTAACGGCTGATCCTTTAACCTACAGTGGCATATAGTTATGGCACAATAAGATTCATGTCTAATGGGTCATGCCTCAAGTAAGGGGATGAGCCTCAATTTGAAGGTCCTCTCGGTGCTAAGTCATTATCCCAGGGAAATACATATATGTATACATGCTTTCAAAAAGAGGCACAAGTCATTTCTAATCATTTCAATGCATACTTGGGCTTAAAAGCCAAACATTCTTCATAATCATACATACTTGAGCTAAAAAGACACATCATATCATATTCATACAAGCTTGGAATCAAAGGCCAAATCATACGTCATTTCATACTTTCATACATAGGAATAACTCATTCTTACTTGTACATAGTAGTGTAAATACACCCATAATTTCTCAAAGAGCCATATCATAGACATTGTATGATCACTTGTTATGTCATAACCATACTTTCATCAAAATTATATTTATCAACATAATTGGGTCTTAACCCACTTCATAAACTTCATGAAAATCAATGCTCATGTATGCATATGCCATGAGAAATGATGAAATGACATGGGCATTAGAAATTCATAATTTAAATAACATAATAACATAAAGTAAATCAGTGAAGAAATAAACAATTAAAACATACTTGAAATTACCCATGCATAAATTCATAAATTAAAGGGACATGCATATTTAATTCTTCATAAAATCTATGTAAATCATAATAATCAGATCCAAATCATCATAAATCAATAAATAAGTTTAGCTCATAGTTCATTTCATCAAAATAAAACTAATTTAAAAGACCTATTTGCAAAATAGACTTAGAATTCATAAAATTAAGGAATAGGGGTTTTGGGTCTTCATGATTGGAAGGGAATCATGAGTCAATCACACATACCTTGCTGAAATTAAAAGAATTAAGATGAATATTACTTGGGTTGAATCCCTCATGTATCCCTTGAATTGAATCCCCAAAATTGGACTTGAGGAGATAGCATTGGTATGGCTCCTTTTGAGGCTCTTTATGGTAGGCGTTGTAGGTCCCCGATTTGATGGCTTGAGGTAGGGGAGATGCTTTTTTTAGGACCGGATTTGGTTATGGAGGCTATGGAGAAGGTATTGTTGATACGGGAAAGGTTGAAAACATCCTAAAGTCTTCAAAAGTCCTATGCCGATGTGAGAAGAAGGGATCTTGAATTTAAGATTGGTGATTGGGTCTATTTGAAGGTCTCACCCATGAAGGGTGTGGTTCATTTTGGTCAGAAGTGTAAATTGAGTCTAGTATTTATAGGTCCTTTTAGACTGTTGAGGAGGATTAGTAAGGTGGCCTTTGAGTTGGAGTTGCCCAATAATATGAATATGGTTCCTCCTGTCTTCCATATGTCTATGTTGAGGAAGTGTGTGGGTGACCCGAGTTCTATTGTGCCTCTTGATGTTATGGGAATTGCTGAAGACAATTTGACCTATGAAGAGGTTCCATTAGAAATTTTAGATGGACAAGTAAAGAGGTTGAGGAACAAGGATGTAACTTCCGTTAAGGTCCTTTGGAGGAACCAACAAGTTGAAAGTGCCACATAGGAAGCCGAGGCAGACATGCAAAAGCGGTATCCCTATCTCTTCCATTCTACTAAAGCCTAAGGTACCAATTCAAATCCCCCATATGATTTCAAGTCTTATGTTTCATCCCTCATGTCATTTGCATGTATTCATGTTTATGTTGACAAGTTCATTGTGATTTTGACACTTATATTGAGATTTTTGAAAGTGGTGTTTAAGTGCATTGTTGTGTTTTTATTGGGGATGATTCCTTCATTATTACTCTTCTTATGTATACTTCTTTGACATTTGGGGATGAATGTTCTCAAGGGGGAGATATTGAAATGCCCCAAAAAGTTCCTTAAAATGTGCCTAAAAAATGCCCATATTCGTAATTTTCATATATCTCAAAATTCATGAATGGTATAAAAAATATGACTTCATATTCTTAATCTGGGAGAAAATTTTAGTGGGAAATGGGTATAACCTCGATTTTAGAGCAACAATAGCAAAATTTGATTTTTTCAAGTTTGCGCAAAACTATAAGGGTGCACGATGGTTCTGCGTGGACCCATCGCAGACCAGTGTATTTTGTTGCCTATTTTTTAAAAAAATGTTTTGGCCTAAGGCTTTGGGGTCTTGGACCTAAGCCTTCCTATGCGTAAAAACACCTATACAAAATCATTTTTTCAACCCCATAGCATTCAAGACATTCCCCAAAACCCTCTCTAACACTTAGCCAAATATTTCATCAAAATTCAAGTGTCCCAAACTCATCCCGGATCTCAAGAAATTCATTCAAGCTTCAAGTTCTTATTCCAATCTTCATCAAGGAAATCTCCAAAGTTGAGGTATATGGGTTTCAACTATTGGATCCTTTCACCTATGGTGCCAAACCTTCCTTTTTATGAAAATTACATATTTTCAAGTTGATTTATCTATGGGTACTTATTATTATGAATTTGACTATAAACTATGTTGGAATTTCATAAAATATTAATTGTTTCAGCATATTTTGTGCTATGGATCTATGATCTATGATGAGATTGATGAGGGGTTTCAATGTACCTTGTATGATGGTAGTACCAAGTGTTGGTGGGTTGATTTACATTAAATTTTCTTATATGATTTCACTCTTGAATTACATGATTTTGAACTAGCATTAATACTAGCCAAGTGTTTGATAAAATGTCCGGTTAAGAAATATAGTGTTGCAATTTGACCACACCTTGTTGAGGGGGTGCTATGGCTCAATCGCCTTGTTCAGAGGTGCAAAGCCTGTAATACTAGTTGAGGGGCTGATACTTCAGTCGCCTTGTCGGGGGGATGGTAAGCCCGTACTCCCAATTGAGGGGTAGATACCTAAACCGCCTTGTCGGGAGGGGGAGGGGGAGTTGGGGTGGTAAGCTCGTACTGCCAATTGAGGGATAGATATCTCAATCACCTTCCAAGAGGGTGATATGCCTAGGATTACAAGTATTAGTTGCTTGGTCTATGATGATGCTCTCTTCCTACACATGTAGTATGTTCTCTATAAGCATGTTTTACTTCAAGCATTGATCATGCACCCCATGTTTTAATATACTATCTCTTTCTTATGCATTTTGATTATGTTACCTATCTGTTGTTGCACTGCGTCCTACATACCTGGTACATTGAAACATACTAACACATACTCTATGCCTTTTACCATGTAGGAACTAGAGCCCCTCACGATCATCCTCTCCTTGCCTAGTTGGTCATCTTGAAGATAAGTTATTAGTGAGTCCTCAAGTTCAGGGACACTAGCTTTGCAATCTTACTTTGGTTATCTCTTTATGTTGAACTTTGATACTAAAACCATAAGCTCAAAAAGTTGTCTTGGCCCCTCGCCCAATCTATGTTAGAGGTGTTGTTGGACAAGTGATGTAATTATGCTTGAGGTTTGACTCTTTTGATGATTCATGCTATTAAAGACTTCCTTTAGTCCCTTTATCCTTATTTGTATTCTCTTATTGTTGTTTAATTTCTTCCGTGACCAAGGATGTGTAAATGATATGATAAGATGCTTGTTTGGGGTCCCTTTGGGTTCACATTTGCCGTGTCACGTTTAGGCCCTAGGCTTGGGCCGTGACATTCCCTTCTTGAGTCTCATGGCGTGATGATGTGGTGTCAAAATCCAACACATTTAATGCCTAAAACAATGGATTTTGTGAGTTCTTAATGCGACTTTTTATGATTTTTTTTTGTGTTGTTCTTCAAGAAAAGTTAGGTTGACATAATTTTAGAGGAAAATTACAGTTTTTGCTGAAGCATTGGACATACGAGTTCACCTACGAGTCATAGCCCAAGTACGAGTTATAGGGTGTTATCGTAGCCAGAAATAGATCCAAATATCAGATATCTGCTAAGTGGAGGTCAACCCTATGAGGCTATCCTATGAGTCATAAGTCTCGCTACGACTCGTATAGGTGTACTCATAGTAGAAGACAGTGAGCCCAAACTTTGGATCAAAAATAGAAGGCCTAGATTATGAGAGGAGCATACGAGTCAAAACCTAAGCAACGACTGGTACCAGTGGACCATACCAGTTGAGTCTAAGATGCCAAGAACCTGATACGAGACCCCGATTACGTCTCATAGGTCACCCTACGAGTCATACCTGTAAGGCGTACGAGCTGCCAGCTGTCTTTTTTGTGTAAGTTTTAGGGTTAAACTTGTAACTACTATAAATACTTTAAGTTAGGTTTTATTCGAAAGATCCTAACTTTTAGACATTGAATATGCCTTTGAATATTCTCTCAAGAATATTTTATGGTTTTAGCAAAGTTGTTGATTCTTCTCTTGGAAAACCCATATTTGGGGATTGCAAATCATGCTTTGTACTCATTGTCAATCTATCAAGCTTTTTGTCAGCAACTTGTGGTGTTTACACTCTTCATTGCTTTGGCTAAAATTCTCAAATATGCTTTGCATTTACATTTTTGTTAGTTTTGCCTTAGACATGAGTAGCTAAGCACCTACAACTTGGGGTTGTGGGAACCATAGGTAGTTAACTTGAGATGACATATGTTTGTGCATTTCTATGATTAGGTTTTGCATGTATTGTCTATTTTCCTTCATTATGATTGTTGTTTTATGGTGGCCAACACCAAACCCCACCTACTATACGATCCCGACCGAGTTATTGATGAATAGGATAAGGGAAGTAGATGACAGGATTTGATTGATGTGTTCTCATCTAATCAACCAAACTTGACTAAGGGAAGGTTGACTGGGACAATAGGTAACGGTTAGTTGGCACACCATGGTAGCCGACCAAGCACCATGGTGAAATTCGACCTTCACCTTCACACAAGGGCTGGAATAACATAAGTTACCATCCTACATGCGAATCTCTAATTGTAGTTATATTATCTAGGTTAATCAAGTCAACAAACCATGAGGAATACAATTCTCAAGTTGTCCCTAAAATTGAGTGTTTTCTTGCATCGTAGTATAATGTCTGTTTATTTTTGTTCTTGAATCACCAACCCCCTCCCCCCCCCTTTTAGAGATTTTAGTCATAGATACTTGAAATGATTGCTAGTGAAGTCTTATAGTCAAAACCTGTATTCCATGTGGATTTGAACCTAACCTTCGGTTAGGTTAATTGCTGACAACGATCACTTACTTATTGGATCGTGAACATCATAAAAAATTATGGTGCCATAACCTAGGAATACAACTATATTTTGACCTGATTTCACTATTAGTTAGTTCTAGTGTCAATTTCTGGAGTCTCATGTATTTTACTTTTCTTTTTGTTTTGCTATTTAAATCTATTCACAGGTGATATGCTATCAAAATACAACACATTTGGTACCTGCAACAAGGGATTTATTGAGTTCTCAATGCGACTTTTTATGGTTTTTTATGTTTTTGTGCTGTTTTTACAGAAAAGTTAGGTGGGTACGATTTTGGAGAAACATTACAGATATTGCTGAAGCATATGACATACGAGTTCACCTACAAATCATAGCCCAAGTTATGAGTCGTAGGGTACTATCGTAGAAAGAAATAGAGACCAACTGCTAAGTGGAGGTCAATCCTATGAGACCACCCTACGAGTCATAACTCTCACTATGACTCATATAGGTGTACTCATAGCAGGAATCAGAGAGCCCAAACTTTGGATCTACAATTGAAGGCCTAGATTACGAGAGGAGCATACCAGTCGCAGCCCAAGCTACGACTCATACTAGTGGGTCATACCAGTTGAGCCTAAAATGCTAAGAACCTGATACGAGATCCCGATTACGACTCGTAGGTCACCCTACGAGTCATACCTGCGAGGTGTACCAGCTGCCAGTTGTCTTTTCTATATAATTTTTAGGTATATTTTGTAAACACTATAAATAGTTTGAGTTAGGGTTTTATTAGGTAGATTCAAAATTGAAGATGCTCTCAAGGCAACTTTTAGGGTCTTAGCTTAACTTATAATTTCTCTTGGAAAAACCAAATTTTGGGGATTGTAAATCTTACTTTGTGCTTATTATCAATCTATCAAGCTTTTGCTTTGCAATTGGTGGTTTCTTCAACCTTCATTGCTTTGGGTAGAATTCTCAATCATGTCTTATATTTGCATTTTTGTTGGTTTTGCCTTAGCTATGAATAGCTAAGCTCCCACAACTTGGGGTTGTGGGAACCATGGGTATTTAACTTGAAATGACCTAGGTTAGTGCATTTCAATGATTGGGGTTTTACATGTATTGTCTATTTAATTTCGTTATGATTATTATTTGGTGGTGGCCAACACCAAACCCCACCTACTATCACTATCCAGACCAAGGTAGTGACAATTAAGAAAATGGAAATAAATGACAGAATTTGATTGATATGTTCTCGTCTAATCAACCAAACTTGACCAAGAGGAGCTTGACTAGGACAATAGGTAATGGTTAGTTGGCACACCATGTTTGCCAACCAAGCGCCATGGTGAAATTTGACCTTTAGCATCACAAGAGGGCTGGAAGAACCTAAGTTATCGTCCTGCATGCGAATCTCTATTTGTAGTTATGTTATCTAGGTTAATTGAGTCAACACACCATGGAGAACACAATTCCCAAGTTATCCCTAATTTTGAGTATTTTCCCACATCGTAGTACAATATTTGTTCTTTTTAATCTTGAATCACAAACCCCCCACTCCCTTAGAGATTTTAGTTATAGATTCTAGAAATGATTGATAGCGAATTCTCTTAGTCAAATACTATATTCCTTGTGGATTTGATCCTACCTTTTGATTAGGTTAATTGCTGACAACGACTATTTTCTTATCGGAGCTAAACATCAAACCAAAAATTATGGCACCGTTACTGCAAATACAACTATGTTTTGATGTGATTTCACTCTTAGTTAGTTCTAGTGTTAAATTTCTAAACTCTACTATATTTAACTTTTACTTTTTATTTTTGCTATTTAGCCTATTCATAGGTTGGTTGGCATTATCACTGAACAAAGGCTCTACATCACCACCGATTCGTAGGAGACATTGCAGAGGCTAGCTTTATTTTATGGACAAGAATTCAAAGACCCCCAAATTCACCTATAGAATTTTACTCAAACGTTGAGGGGGGTTCTTGGAATAAGACATACTTCCTAGGAGGCCATGTCTCTTCAAGTTTTCCCTATGACTCTCTGGAGTGAGGCTGCAGAATAGTGGTCAATTCTCCTGCCTAATGTTTGTTCTAACTGGGGGAAGTACAGGGAGTTTTCCTCACGAACTTCTATAAGGAGCCTAATAGGTAAAAGCTACAGAATAAGATCTGCAACTTTAAAAGGGTTCCTAGAGAACCTCTGGTAGTAGCTTGGGAAAGGTATAAGTAGTTCTTGGCAACAAATCAAAACCATTGTCTGACTGATGATCAATTGGCGGCTAGTTTCTACTGAGCACTAACCTCTGAGCAACAAGGGCATACTGATGCATTGTTTGGAAGGGACTGTTAGGTGTTCCTAAGATGTCCATTTAATGAGATCACTGAGATTATGGACAAACTCTCTACAGTAACACAAGTCTATCAACCCTTTCAAGGTCTCATGACCCAAGCATAGGGCCAAGATGTGACATGACAAATGGGAAACCCGAAGGAACCCCATACAAGCCTCTTACAATGTCATTACATATCGGTCATGAAAACATATAAAATCCATAACGTAAGAATGGGGTGAATGGGCTAAGGGATAGCTTGGAAAACATCCTAACCAAGGGACAATGGTCAAACTCATATCATAGATACATAATACAACAAACACCTCTACTACATAGATTGACGCATCACCTCCTCAATTAGGCATGGTCAACTTACAATATTGTAGGTACTTTTCATGAAAACAACTAATATAAAAAACTCATAAAATCTTTAAAATCATAGGTCATACAATAGATCATCAATAGCACAAGAATCCAAAATAAGATGTTTCATCAAACACTTGTCGGGTGTGTAATGCTAGTATAAGACTATGCAATTCAAAAGTGATATCATGCAAGAAAACTTGAAGTGATCCTTGGTAATACCCTCATGAAATATACATCAAAATCCTTCATCTGATCTCAAGATAAATCCTAGTTTCATAGCTCGAAACATGCTTAAACAATCATACATTTATGAAATCGCTACCTAGTTCATAGTCGAATTCATAGTAGGTAAGACACATAAGTAAATCAACTTAGAAACATGAAATATATGTAAGAAGGAAGCTTGGGCACCATGGGTGAAAGGAACCAATGGTTGAAACCCACATACCTTAACTTTGGAGGTGTTCTTGAAGAAGATTTGAATGGAGACTTGAAGCTTTAATGAAATCCTTACATCCAGAATGAGATTTGACACTTGAGAGAGTATTGGGGAATGTCTTGTGTGATATAGTACTGAAATATGCTAAGTATAAGTGTTTTTACGCATGAGAATGCTTAGGAAAAGACCCCAAAGCCTTTGACCGAGATAAAAAACTGGCACAAAATAACACTGGTCTGCAACGGCTGCGCGTCGTGGTACCATCGCGGATCAACGCTGGATTCCAAAATTTTGGAATGTCAACTTTTGATACGGTTGCTCTAAAATTGAGGTTAAACACATCTACCACTCAATTTTTCCCCCTGAACAAGAATATGAAGTCAGATTTTGGATATCACGCACGGATTTTGAGATATATGAAAATTACAATTATGACCACTTCTGAGGCACATTTTCTAGCACTTTTTGGGGCCATTTCAGTATTTTACTGTAGGAACATTCATCCTTGAATGTCGAAGAAACATATATAAGAGAAGTAATTAAGATAATATCAAACCCACACAAGAATGCAAGAATGCACTTAAACATCATTTTCAAAAATTTCAACATAAGGGTCAAAATTACCATGAACTTGTCAACACACACATTAATGCATGCAAATGACATAGGGGTTGAAACATAAGACTTGAAATCAAATACGGGACTTAGAATTAGTACTATAGGCTTGAGTATATTAGAAAAGATATGGATATCTATTTTGCATGTCCGCTTCGGCTTCCTATGTGGCACTTTCAACTTGTTGATTCCTCCAAAGGACCTTAACGGAGGCCACATCCTTGTTCCTCGACCTTTTCACTTGTCTATCCAAGATCTCTACTAGAAACTCTTCATAAGTCAAGTTGTCTTCAACAATACCCATAATATCAAATGGGACAATAGCATTCGGGTCACCCAAACACTACCTCTACATGGATATACGAAATATCGGATGAACCAACTTAATTTCACTAGGAAACTCCAACTCATAGGCTACCTTACCAATCCTCGTCAACACCCTATAAGGACCCACATATTTTGGACTCAATTTACCCTTTTTAATGAAACAAACCACACCCTTCATGGGTATACCTTCAAATAGACCTAATCACCAACCTTAAATTCAAGATCCCTTCTCCTCACATCGGCATAGGACTTTTGATGACTTTGGGCTATTTTTAACCTTTCCCTAATCAACCTTACCTTCTCTATAGACTCCATGACCATATCCAGACCCAACAATATCATTTTCCCTACCTCAAACCATCCAATCGGGGACCTACAACATCTACCATAGAGGGTCTCAAAAAAGCCATACCAATGCTAGAATAATAGCCATTTGAAATGCCCCACACTTGACTAAAAATGCACCCATAATCGTAATTCCCTTATATCTCAAATCGAGGATGTTTAAACACCCCCTCCATAGAGCCCAGAAAGATCTTATGATGCATTTTTTTCAATATCTCAAAATCCATGCATAATTTTGCAAATCCGACCTAATATTCTTGTTCAAAGGACAAAAGTGCATGAGGAAATGAGTGCCTACAAGGCATACTTTTTCCATTCCAAGGAAAATAATTTTTGGTGAAACTTCGCAAAAATAGTAGTTGTCCACGATGCGGACCTGACGCAGACTAGTTCAAAAATTTCCGAAAAATTGTTCTTTTTACTCCAGGGAAATTAGGTAATAACCCTATACCCTATATACATGAATATGCCTCATTTTCTAGCCGTTTTTAGCCCGAAAAACCAAACAAAAACCTCTCAAAATCCTCTCGAATCTTTATCAAATTCTCCATTCATTCTCAAAGTTTTTAAGAAGCCTTGTGGGAATCCAAGGAAACCATGTCAAGCCCCAAGTCCTCCTCAAGATGCAGGTGTCCTAATCTCTTTCTAGATCTAAGGATTTCATTCAAACTTCAAGTCTCCATTTCAAATCTTCGTCAAGAAAATCTCCAAAGTCAAGGTATGTGAGTTTCAACCATTGGGTTCTTTCACTCATAGTTCCCTAATATCCTTTTTGCTTAATTTGCATGATTTAAAGTTGATTTTTCAAATGGGTTCACTATTATGAACATTCCTATGAGCAATGTTAAAGCTATGTAAAGTTGTGATTGATTCGCTATGTTTTGAGCTATAAATCTTTGATCTATTATAAGATTTTATTAGGGGTTTTGAAGTATGTTACTTGAAGGTGTTGCAAGGTGTTGATTGATAGTTTTGCATGACTTCATCTCTAAATTTCATGGTCTTATACCCTTATTACACACCTCCCAAGTGTTTGATAAAATGTTCAGTTATGGGTTCTTGAGGAATTGAAGGTCTAATGCATGTCTTATGAGTTGAATGACCATATGATGATTATGGAAGTAATGTATGTATTTGATTACTATATGATGATGATAGGAATGTTTATATGAGTTACTTTCATGAAATAGTACCTTTGGTGCTGCAAGTAGATTTTTGGGTTTCTATGTTTGTTGTGCTCTTGAGAAAATGGAGGTTTTCCCTTGTTGTTTGAAATGAAATATTGTGATGAGCTAGTTTTATGATCTCTACCGAAAATGCCATGCCATAAGGTAGAAAGACTGATGATTCCTACTAAAAAGATCATATCGTAACGTATGGACCCCCTGCCGAAAAGGCCATGTTGTAAGGTAGAATAACTAAAGTTCCTAGAGAAAATATCATATCATAAGGTATGGACCCACAACCAAAAGGGCCATGCTATAAGGTAGAATAACTAATAGTTCCTATCAAAAAGATCATATCATATGGTTTAGACACCCTACCGAAAGGCCATGTCGTAAGGTATAAAGACTAATGGTTCCCATCGAAAAGATCATATTGTAAGGTGTGGACATTCTACTAAAAAGGCCATGCCATAAGATATAATGAATCATGACTCCTACCCAAAAGATTTTATCATAAAAAAGGGAAAGTCTTATACTATTTACCAAAAAGACTATGTCGTACGATAGGGGTATTGGTAACACTCTCCGAAAAGTTATACCATAAGGTGAGCGAGGGCCATTTGGTATATTTCATGAAGATTGTTAAGAAAGGGTTGAGCATGTATTCTATAATAAGTTATATTCCTTGATCATGATTTATAAGCATGGTTTACCTTAAGCATTGTTCATATATGCCATGTTATTAATGTACTATTTCTTGCTATGATTATGCATTTTGATTATA
Source organism: Solanum ossicruentum (assembly GCA_025774065.1). Taxonomy (NCBI): domain Eukaryota; kingdom Viridiplantae; phylum Streptophyta; class Magnoliopsida; order Solanales; family Solanaceae; genus Solanum; species Solanum ossicruentum. The sequence goes on from JAOTQR010080196.1 coordinate 33,952, forward strand.
GCCTAACTCTTGATGCATTCCATCCAATATACTTAGTACATTCGAATATACTAACGCATACTCTATGCCTACATGATATCACCATATAGGAACCGGAGCCCCGCTTGAGCATCTCTACCCTCGTGGCTAGCACGGTTACACTCAAGCTTATTAGCCAGTCATCCATTTTGGGGACGTTACTTATGGTCTCTTGTTATGTATTATGACTTTTTCTTTGGCTTACGTATTGACTATGAGAGTGAGCCCAGTTGCTTTGTCTTGGCTCCTACTCTTATCTATGTAATAGAGGTGTTATTGGACATGTCATGTGTATATGCTATAAGCTTGACTCTATTGACTCTTAATGTTTATGATATGGAAGTTTCACCTTAGTCCCAAATTTCCCTTTTTTTACATTTATCTCTTATTGTCATTTTAATTGCTTCCGCGACTAAGGATGTGTGATGATATGCTATAAGGCTTGTTTAGGGTTCCTTCAGGTTCCCTATTCACTGGTCACGTCTACGCCCTAGGCTTGGGTTGTGACACTATTATTATAAGAAAACTCAATCAATGGAAGATGATCATCCTAACTACCCTTAAACTCCAAAATACAAGCTCTAAGCATATCCTCAAGAGTTTGGATAGTTCTTTCGGCTTGGCCATCCATTTGAGGGTGAAAGATCGTACTAAGCTTAACCTTGGTACCAAGACCTCTTTGGAAGGACCTCCAAAAGTGTGAAGTGAATTGAGCACCATGATACGATATGATAAACAAGGGCACCCCATGCAATCTAACCAACTCATTAAAATAATCTTTGGCACCATATGTAGCCTTAACCAGTAGGAAATGACTTGGCTTTGTCATTCTATCAACCACAACCCAAATAGAATCAAAACCCTTTCTAGTCTTAGGCAACCCAACCACGAAATCCATGTTAATTTCCTCCCACTTGCAAGTGGGAACCTCCAAACCTTGGGCTAGGCCACCCGACATTTGATTTTCGGCTTTGCCTTGTTGGCAACTATGACATCTGGATACAAATTTGGCAATATCCTTCTTCATTCCACCCCACCAAAACACTTCCCTCAAATCTCTATACATCTTTGTAGAACCGGGGTGAATAGTATAAGAAGAATTATGAGACTCATCAAGAATCTTCTCTCTCCAGCTATCAACATTAGGCACACATAACCTCCCTTGGTACCTAAGGGCACCATCTCCCCCTTAGGAGAAAACCTCCACCTTGCCATCCCTCACCAAGGCTTTCAATTCTAACAAGGAGGGATCAAGATCTTGCTTTGCTTTGACCTCATCAACCAAGGGAGATTTTGAACCATCAACAACCACAATACTACCATTATCAACCTCTTCTAACCTAACCCCCAATCGAGCCAACCGATGGACCTCTCTAGCTATCTCTTTGCCCCTACCATCAACATGGGCTAGGCTATCGACAACCTACTCAAAGCATCGGCCACAACATTAGCCTTATAGGGGTGATAATGCACACTCATATCATAATTCTTAAGAATCTCTAACCACCTTCGTTGCCTCAAGTTGAGATCTTTTCAAGTGAACACATATTGGAGACTCTTATGATCGGTAAACACATCAACATGCACCCCATACAAATAATGATGCCAAATTTTCAAAGAAAAAACCACGGCGGCCTAATCAAGATCATGGGTAGGATAATTCTTTTCATGCACCTTGAGTTATCTAGAAGCATTGGCTATCACCTTACTATTTTGCATCAAAACACAACCCAAACCAATTCGTGAGGCTTCACAACACACAACAAACTGTTCCAACCCTTCCGATATTGACAAGATAGGAGCGGACATAAGTTTATCCTTCATGGTTTTGTCACGACCCAAGCTTAGGGCCTGGACGTGACACGTCACATGGGAACCTGAAGGGACCCCAAACAAGCCTCTTAAGATATCATTACACATCCTTGGTCAAGGAAGCAATAAAATTCAACAAGAAGTACTAACTTTTGGATAAACGAGGATAAGGGACAACTTCATAACATCAACATTAAAAGTCAAAAGGAGTCAAAGCTCATAACATAGATACGTAACGTGTATAACATCTCTACTACATAGATAAGAGTGGGGGCCAATAATAACCATCCGGGATTACTCTCATAGTCAACACATAAGTCAAGAGAGAAAGTCTTAATACATAGCAAGAGATAATAAGTGGCATCCTTGGAATGGAGGACTCACCAACAAGCTTGATAAAAGTCATACTAGCCACGTGGAGGAGGATGATGATCAAGAGGTATATTGGTTCCTACATGGTGACATCATGTAGGCATAAATATGCATTTGTACATTTGAATGTACTAAATATGTAGGATGCAATGCAATAATAAATGGGCATCATAATCGAAATGCTTAATTAGACAATAGATGATCATATAGCAATATGACATGAATGGAACATGCTTGAAGTAAATCATACGTTCATAGAACATAACACATGTGTAGGGAGTGTCCATTCTTAGTGTAATCTAAGGCCTACCACCTCCTTGGAAAGATGCATGAGGTACAAACCCTTTCATGAGGTTGATGGAGTACAACCCCCCCCCCCCCAACTGGTTGATGGAGTACAAACCCCCCAAAAATGATGATGGGTACCAAACCCCAACATGGTTACTTGGGCCTACTACCGCCCCCCGAGCTAGGCTATCGAGGTACTAACCCCTCAATAGGTTACCCTGGCCTACAACCCCTCGAGCTAGGATTGGTCATCCCCAACAATATAAAGATAGTATCATATATATAAACATTCATCTCATCATCATCGTAGTCATTTTAGCTATACATTCCTCTTATCATCATATAACTATCATATTCACACGTTGTTTTCATCATCATATAGTCATCATATAGATATATCACTTTCATCATCCTTTCATCATCATTCTATCATCATTTCATCATCATATAGTCATTCAACTCATAACACATGCATTGGACCCACAAATCATCAAGAAATCATTACCATATATTTATCAAATACTTAGAGGGTGTGTAGTGCTGGTATAAAACCATGCAATTCAAGAGTATTATTATGCTATAAAATTCAATGTAAAACCATTATTAGATACTTGGTATCACTCTAAAGCAATATACATCAAAATCCTTCATCAAATATTTCAATAGATCTTAGATTCATAGCCCAAAACATGGTAAAACAGTCACATTTTCATAAACCCCAACACAGTATGCAGTGATTTTCACAATAGATAAGACCCATGAGTAACCCAACTTTCAATCATGCAATTTTGAGGAAAAGGAAGCTTGGACATCATGGGTGCAAGAAACCTATGAAAGAAACATACCTTCGCTTTGGAGATGAACTTGATGAAGATTGGAGATGGAGACTTGAAGCTTGATTGTAATCCTTAAGATCCAAAAAGGGTTTTGAGTCTTGAGTTTAAGAGTAAAATATTTGTCTAGATACTTGAATGAGTGTCAGAGAATGTTTAGAATGATATAAGGAGTGTCAAGCTCATGAGGATAGGACAACATAGCATACAACAACACCTCTACTTAAGAATGGAGCGAGGGCCAAGACACTTCCCAGGCTCACCCTCATGATAATAAGTATCCAACATAAAGAAGAAGTATCAACATAGCATGAGTAAAATAGATATTGTCCTCAGAGTTGAGGACTCACCACAAGCTTTCTTTAAGAACTGAACTAGCCACATGGAGGAGGATGATCGAGAGGAGCTCTGGTCCCTACATGGTAACATCATGTAGGCATAGAGTATGCGTTGGTACTTGGAATGAACTGAGTATGCGAGATGCAATGTAACAAGAATCATGAGCATATAGTCAAGATGAATAATCATAGTCAATAGATATGAGCTCAATATGACATGTATAATGAATATTTAGGTGTAACATGCTTGAGATGAACCATGCTTACATAGCTTACTCAACACAATAAAGTGATATGCATAGTCCATCCAAACACCTTGAACTAGGTGTGGCATACAACATAGTTCATAACCGCTTCTAGTAGGTAATGCGTAGTACATAAGGGTGAGGCATACAACATAGTTCATAACCCCTTCATGTAAGTAATGGGTAGTACATAAGGGTGAGGCATACAACATAGTTCATAACCCCTTTCATGTAAGTAATAGGTAGTGTATGAGGGTGAGGCATACAATATAGTTCATAACACCTTTATGTAAATATAGGATAAAGCATAATATTAAAACGTATATGAGGGTGAGGCATACAACATATTTCATAACCCTTTCATGTAGGTAGATCATAATATCAAATCATACATGATGGTGAGGCACAAAGCATAGTTCATAACCCCTCCATGTAGACATTCGCCTTGTACTAGAGGGTGAGGCATACAACATAGCTCATAACCCCCACCTAGTAGGCTTCACAATGCAGAAACATAGCGTAAGAGCTAATTAATTCACTTGTAGAGCATAGAAACCTCTCGTGGGTGCAACACATGCTTAGGCACCTAAAACTTATCACACCATGTTGGGAGACCATAATTGTCTCGAAAAACTTGACTTATAGAAATCACGCAATAGCTTATCAATGAATTGAGAATTCTTGTCATGTAATTTCATCAAACACATGGTGGGTCCATGACACTTGTTCAAAATCATGCAACTCAAGAGTAAAACAAGAAGAGTAAACTCAATTTAAATCAACCCACCAATATTATAGTAAAACCCTCATTTAGGATATCTTGAAATCCATCACAAAAGCTCATAATAGTTCATAGTTTCATAGCTAAAATCATGCATAATCTCGACAGACAAAATCAATTCATGGAATAAGCTTGACTAAGATATTCATGCATAATCAATCATTACTTTATAAAACCCCAACATAATTTATGTTCATATTTCAATAAAAGATACACATAAGTAATACAACTTGAAATCATGCTATTCTCATAAAAAGAGAAGGCTGGGCTCCATCGGTGTAAAGACCCATGGATGAAGACCCACATACCTTAAACTTGGATTTTTCTTGAAATTGAGTTGGGGGAAACTTGAAGCTTGATATGAGTTCTTGAGTTCCAAATTTGAGCTTGAAATTCTTGAATTTGAATGAGATTTGATAAAGTCTTGGAGTGGTTTTAGAGAGGGTTTTGTGAGTTATAGAGTTGAAAATGGCTAAGTATGGAAGATTTCACGTTTAAATGGGCATTGGGTTATGACCCTAATGCCCTTGAACTATGTTAGAAAACAGGGCACGAGATGCACTAGTCCATGCCCCTGGCACGACGCGAACCAAACACGAAGCACAAGTTACACAATGGCTCGTCCCAAGTGCATCGCAGCCTAGGCACGGACAGCTGCTGAAAATTGTAAAATTAGCAAAAATTATTTTTCACTACGGGCTTTCTAAAATTGGGGTTATACCCATTTCTCACTCAAATTTTCCCCTTGATCATACATATCAAGTCGAATTTCTAAAATCACGCATGGATTTTGATTTATATTGATATTACAATTATGGGGCATTCATAAGCATATGACGGGTATTTTAATATCTCCCCCTTGGGAACATTCGTCCTCGAATTCAAAGAGACATGCATAAGAGAAGTAATAATGAAGATTTCAGCCTGACATGAATGCAACAAATGCACTTAAAATCATTTTAAAAAATTCCTATTATGAATGTTAAAATTCACCATAAACTTGTTACCATAAACATGAATGCATGCAAAATGACACGAGGGCTAAAACTTAAGACTTGAAATCATAAATGGGGCTTAATTTATTACCTTCGACTTGAGTAGAGTGGAAGAGATATGGATATCACTTTTTCATGTTCGCCTCTGCTTCCCATGTGGCACTTTCAACTTGTTAATTCCTCAAAAGACCTTGATGGATGCTACATCTTTCGTTCTCAGCCTTTTCACTTATCTACCCAATATCTCCATCTGGACCTCCTCATAGGTCAAGTCATCTTCCACAACACCCACAACCTCTAAAGGCATGATAGCACTTGGGTCACCCACACACTTCCTCAACATAGATACATGGAAGACCGGATGAACCATATTCATATCCATAGGCAACTCTAATTCGTTGGCAACCTTGCCAATCCTCCTCAAACTTCTATAAGGTCCCACAAACCTTGGGTTCAATTTCTATTTCTTGCCAAACCAGACCACACCCTTCATGGGTGACACCTTCATGTAAAACCCAATCATCAACATTAAACTCAAGATCTCTTCTCCTCACATTGGAATAAGACCTTTGTCTACTTTGAGCCGTCTTCAATCTCTCCCTTATCAACCTCACCTTCTCCAAAGCTTCTATGACCAAATCTTGGCCTAGCAAATCCATATCCCCCATATCAAACCACCCAACAGGGGATCTACAATAATACCATATAAAGCTTCAAACGGAGCCATGCCAATACTAGAGTGGTAGGTATAGCTGTATGCAAACTCAATAAGTGGAAGATGTTCATCCCAAGTACCCTTAAACTCCAAAACACAAGCTCTAAACATATCCTCAAGAATTTGGATAGTCCTTTTGGCTTGACCATCCATTTGAGGATGAAAAGTCGTGCTAAGCTTGGCCTTGGTAGCAAGCTGCTTTTGGAAGGATCTCCAAAAATAAGAAGTGAATTAAGCACCATGATCCGAAATGATAGACAAGGGTACTCCATGCAATCTAACCAACTCATGAATATACAACTTAGCATAATCTTCCGCACTATAAGTTGTTTTGACCAGTAGAAAGTGAGCCGACTTTGTCATTCTATCCATAATAACCCAAATAAAATCAAAGTGTTTCCTAGTCTTAGGCAACCCAACCACGAAATCCATGTTTCTCTCTTCCCACTTCTAAGTAGGAATTTCTATGTCTTGGGCTAGGCCACCCGACCTTTGATGTTCGGCTTTCACTTGTTGGCAATTATGACAACCGGCTTCGAACTTGGAAATATCTCTCTTCATACCATCCCACGAGTACACCTCTCTCAAGTCTCTATACATCTTTGTGGAACCGGGGCTAATAGAGTAGGATAAATTATGGGGTTCCTTCAGAATCAACTCTCTCAAGTCATCAACATTAAGCACAAACAACCTACCTTGGTACCTAAGGGCACTATCTCCCCCTTGGGAGAAAAACTCCACTTGTCATCCTTCACCAAAGCCTTTAACTCTAGCAACGCGGGGCAAGGTCTTGTTTTGACTTGACTTCCTCAATCACAGAAGATTTGGAACCATCAACCACTACTACACCACCATTTT
>JAOTQR010080198.1:0-10042 GCA_025774065.1 Solanum ossicruentum
GATAATCATACAAGACAATATGACAATGAAAAGAGTATGTTACATAAATAATGAAATGCGTATGAGATGAAATAACTTGTGAACTATAGTTGGCAAAAAGAACCCATGTAACTTGGTATCCATGTATGTATGCAGATCTGAAGGTCACTATGTAGGGGAGTATATGAACATATGCAAGAGTGCAGACATATTTAATAATTGTGAAGGAGTTGGTAAGCACCTTTATGTTCCAAGGAAGGATCTATGTTTCATGCCAAATAATACGAAATCAAGTAGCGTTACATACCTCGTTATATGACCTCGTTACTATCTCGAGATGACCTTTCCTTCCTCTAAATAATTATCTACAACATAGTAGGTAGTAAAATTAGTATTAATAGCCAATAGATACACCTTGGACGCCCAATCACATAAAAAAATAACACACAAGCAGCAAGCGGGTATTTATAAACCTTGGCGTATTCTTTCAACTAATCCACCCCTAATCGTATTTCCTAATACACATTCACATGGACAAATCATGTGTAGCCTATTTTAGTACCATATTAATCTTAGAACAGTCCATAAAGCACAACACATAACAATTCTACACAACCTACAAATGGACAGCATAATATTACGCCCCTTTACCCCATTTTGACGTCGACAAGTCCAAACCCGTTCCAACTTTAACCAAAATGTTCCCATAACATTTATACATACAAACAGCCTTGAACCAGTCTCATCAAAGTAACAAATCGTTCATTAAGGATGTGAGGCAATAGCCTTCCATCTAATAGCCTACAAGTTCGTATTAAGAACACAATTACGATATCCCATAGGAACTCACTTTTGCAGACTGTAAAAGTGGTGAAGAAGCATGGTTACATTACTATAAAACCAACCTTTGTTAAATACATAAGTATTACTTCATAATACAGCCAACCTAGAAGAGTAAAGCCTCTTAATTAACAAGAAAGGTGTACAACAATCCTTAGAATACAAGCTGTCCAGAATTTCCAACACAACCTACTAGCATATACTTCTTGTTTTTCATGAAGAAACCATACTAAATACTCAACTATCATTACTTATCTTTGCCTTCAAGATTCAGGTTCCCTTCAAGAACCCTAGAGGGTGGTGTTAGTTGCTTTGTAAACTGAAGTAAGGAGAGAAAGAAAAGTCTGTAGGAAGCTGAAAATTTTCTCCAAAGTGAAAATGACTTAAGGGGATGTTTTGAGCCCTTTATAAAGGGTCTCTTGGCCGGCTTACTCTTGGAGTTTTGATCACATTTTACCACATACTAATAAGCTTGTTATGCAGCAACTTGGCCCTCAAACTTGGGCATAAATGGTCTCAAAGTTAATGTGCGTTGGCTGCCCATTTTCAAAATTTCTCTTCACCTGGTTTGGGCCCAAATGATTAAGTGGGTTGTGATGTACTTGGGCCCTTTTTATATTCTTATTGGGCTGAACATAAAGCCAATTTATGATGCTAAAGCATGGGCCAAAGTTACACCCTTAACCCAGACTTTATTCATAATTGGACTTGGACAAATTCGACGTCGGGCCTCATCTCCGTTTAGCTAGCAATTTAAGCTAAGCAAGTAGCTTCTTAAGTCCTACAAGCACCTCAATTCTCTCACTTTATTTAAGGTCGTGAACTTCTCAATTCAACTTAAAACTTATTTACATTCGACCCTCTTCAGCGTTAGACATACATATCGCCCTTTATTGGAGATTCAAGCACTTTTAAAAATTGGCACTAATTTGACCAAATCATTCATGTTTCATTTGCATAGTCCTAGTATTGTAATATGTGGGGTGTTACAATCCATGCCAAGGATCACATCGAAATTGACCATCTCTAACTCAATCAAATCAGCAAGAGTATTCCTATGATAAATGCATACCACATAATAGCTGTAGATTCTCTTGGCACAAGTGGACTCACTAACAGGGGTAGAAACAGAAAATGGCTCAAGCAAGCACTCAAGAAGAATCTCAAATCTACTCGCCATATGTGGCATTACAAAAGAACAAGTGGCACCTGGATAAAGTAAACCATAGGAAGGAAAACTGAAAACTTGAAGCATATTGTCACACATCTGGTAAAATCTTTTGGTCCTGTTGATTCCTCATTACATACAGACGGTTTGTCCCACCAGTTGCCCCTGGTCCAGTACCTCTCTGGTTACCCCTCGCTGGTATTGTTGTGGTAGAGGATTCGGCTTTATTGCCCCATATTGGACATTCCCTCTGAAAATGGCTCGGTTGGCCACACTTGTAGAAACCATTCCCTCTATTTCTACATTCTCCGAGATGCATCCTACCACATTTCCCATAAGGTGGCTTCCTTCTAGAGGTAAGAGTCACACTGGCTTGTGACTATGCACCCTGTGCCCTAAAGTTTGGCTAACGTTGGGACCTCTAATGATACCTGCGGCTCAATTCTGGTGCATTGGTAGAAGATGGTGCATAGCTAGAGGACCTCTTCTAGAAATAGGACTTATCTCCCCTACCCAACTTGATCTAACTAGGCTCAAGCCTTGCTAACCTAGCCTTCTCACTCAGATGCTCCTCTCTATTCTTCTTCATATCTTCCTCAGTCTGCTGCATAAGCTATCATTCTGGAGATGTCTGTATCTGGGATCAGTAGTGCCTCCTTACACTCCCTCTTCACCTGTTTACCCATCCCAGATATGAATTCCTCATCCTCGCTCACATATCCTGGACCATCTCTTGGGGCATACCTGGATAATTGGATAAATTCAGGCTATATTCTTTGATGGTCAGCCTCTCTTATTTTAGATTCACAAACTCCTCAACCTTTACCTCTCTCAAATCCTAAGGGAAAAAGATATTGAGGAAGGTACTCTCGAACTCATCCCAAGTAGCAAGCTTAGCATCATCACCTCAACTCTCTTCCCACTAATTGTACCAAACATTAGCCATATCCTCGAGCTTATAGGAAGCAAGCTCAACTCCTTTAGCCTCAGTCGCATGCATAGTTTTCAGCACCTTCAACACCTCATAAATGAAGTTCTGAGGGTCCTTCTCAACCTTAGACCCAGTGTAGCCAGGTGGATTCATCCTCAGAAAGTCTCTCAATTAAGTGGCAATTATTGGCTCAAGGGAGCTAGAATTAAGAGGCTATAAGCCCTAGTTCCCACTTTAGGAAGTGACCAACTGTGTGTGCATAGTGATAGTTACTCTTAAGTTAGCCTCTGTAGTTGGAGCAGGTGGAGCAGTAGGTGTCATAGGAACACCAGCAGTTTTGGCTGGTCGACCTCGGCCCCTCGTTTCCATCTGATGAGGCGCCTCTGAGAACAGTGCTATCAAAATACAACACATTTGATGCCTAAAACTTAGGATTTTGTGTGTTCTCAATGCGACATTTTTGAATTTTTATGTTTTTTCTTGCAGGAAAGTAGGTTGGCATGACTTATGGAGAGAAATTGTAGACTTTTCTTGTTTTTGAAGGCTTACGAGACCCTTTATGAGTCATAGAGCAATCTATGAGTCATTGAGTGGGTTTAGTAGGGATATCAAGTGAAGAATGAAAGTCAAAATTTTAGCTATACAAGACCCTTATACAAGTTGTAGATCACTCTACAAGTCACATAGAGGGGTTTTGTAAAGATTTACGGAGATAGACCAGATGATGATGATGAAGTCTACTAGAAGGAGATATGAGTCATAGATCAGACTACGAATCGTAAAGAATATCTATAGCAGTGAAGTCCAAGATTCAAGAAGCTGAACACATGACCCCGATTACGACTCGTAAACCCAGTTACGAGTCATAACTACGTGTCGTAGGGTCTGCCGACCAGTTTTTCAATTTTTTAAGGACTTGTTTGTAAATACTACAAATAGTATAATTAGGTTATTTTTAGTAAGAAGTATAGCAGAATATAATAGAGAACATCATTAGAGCAGTTTTTAGGGTTTTATACTTGAGACTAAATATTAGAGATGAGAATACACTTCTGCATTCATTATGTCTTTCAACCTTGTGATTCTCTATACAAATTGGGTTTTCTTGTCCTTCAATCTATTTGGATAAGAGATTAATTATATTTTCTCAATTCATAGTTTCTTTATCTACCCATAGCATGTATAGCTAAACCCACAACTCGGGGTTATGGGAACCATGAAGATCTAATCAAATAGGCCTGGATAATTTGCAATTCTTGGAATTGGTATTTACATGTATTAATCAATTATCTTTGTATTGCATGTTTTCTAGTGATGGCCAATATTAGAACTTGCCAAGTGTTACCTTTCTGATCCAGGTGGTAATGAACAGGAAAAGAGATTGGTTAATAGGATTCAATGATATGTTCTCATCTAATCAATCGAACTAGACCAAGGGGAGATTGACTGGGACTATAGGTAATGGTTAGTATTACACACTATGGAGATGGGCCAAGTCACATAGTGAAATTCGCCTCTCACCTTTGACCAAAGGGCTTGGTGAACTTAAATTACCGTCCAACATGCTATACTTTAGTCGAGAATTGGGTTATCCAAGGATATTGACTTAGTGAATCATAGGGAACACAATTTCCCAAGTTGCTCTCCATTATTGATTATCTTTTGTTTTAGTTAGTTTAGTTTAATTTCTTATCAATCATTACAACCCCCCTTTTGGGGATTTGAGTTAGTTAACACTTGAATTGTTTATTGGTGAATCGATTTGGAAAGTCTCTATATTCTCTGTAGGATTCAACCCTTAATATGATTAGGTTTTATATTTGACAATGACTACTTATCCTACAAAAGAGAGGTATGACTTGGGCATGATCACTAGGAGGCATGATCTTCAAGCGCGTAACACATGAGTTAGAAAAGAGTTTTAACTCTATCGCACTAACTCAGAATATAAGAAAGACAATTCCTAGTGTCCTATAGCCTCTTGCTTACGAAATGTGGTGCACAATACTATAACACCCCACATTTTTACATGTATTAATGCTATGTAAATGAATCATGTTATGGTTTGGTCAAATTAGCGTAAATTCTTGAAAGTGCTTGAATTTCATGTTAATGGGCGATATGTGAGTCTAAGTGATTAAGAGGGTCGAGGGTATATATGTGTTGGCGCTAAATTGAGGATATATCAACCAAAACTGAGTAAAGAATTGAGGTTATTGGATGAATTAATAATTTAGTAGGTGAGTCACCTACTCTCTTGGCTTAAGGTTGATAGCTAAACAGCGATGAGGCTCGACACAGAATTGGTTCAAGTTCGATTACGAATAAATTCCATGTTAAAGGGTGTAACTTTGGCCCATATTTTAGTATCATAATGGGATCTTATTTTCAGTCCAAGAAGAATTTAAAAACGTCCTAAGTAACTACAACCCACTTGCCCATTTGGACCCAAAACCAACTAAGAAGAAAGTTGGAAATTGGCAGCAAAGATCCATCATATTTGAGACCCAATTAAGCCCAATTTTGGCGGAGAAGATGCTGCAATAATAGACTATTAATGGGTGTCATTATTAGGTCTAAAGTGGAAGACAAAGTTGGCCAATTTGATCTTTAAAAACTGATTAAGTGTAGCACTAATTCATTCCGCTAGGAAATAAAGTTTTAGCTTTCTTAAAGTCTTTTGTCCTCTCTATAATTCACTTCACCAAGCTGCAAACTCAATTGTCTAAGGCTTTTGAAGGGAGTCCAGAACATATAAGGCAAAGGTAAGCAATTGTAGTTGTGTATTTAGTATGATTTTTTCATGTAAAACAAGAAGTACATGATAGTATGTGAACCTGGAAATATGCTAGAAATTCTGGACAACATATGTCTTAATTAATGTTGTGAACGTTTCTTGTTGTTCAAGAGGATTTTCTCTTAATTGGTTGGATGAATTATGAAATAGGACTTATGTTATAACAATATATAGGTTTTTAGTCATGTAATTAAGCTGCTACACCACTTTTCCAGCCAACAAGGATGAGTTGTTGTATAACGTCGTACTTTCACTCTTGAAAGGAACTTGGGAGCTGAAAATTGTAATATGTTGTTCCATGGATTTCACCTATTTTGGGGCTATTTTTGGAAAATTTTAAGACAATTTTATGTGTAAAAATGTTGGATATAATTTTGGTAAAGTTAAAACAAGTTTGGGAGTGTTGAAGTCGAAGTGCGGTGAAAGGATGTAACGTTGTGCCGCTTGTTTGTATGTTGTGAAGAATTGTTATGTGTTGTGACATGAGAACTATTTTAGGAATTATAAGAGTCCAAAAATAAGATATACATGACATGTACATAATAATGGTTAGAAAATACGTTTATAAGTGAAAAGGTTGAAGAAAAGTCTTTGCATCATTAATTGAAAGTTTGTTGTCTGGGTGATCGTTTTTATGGTATTGGACTGCCTAAAAGTGTTGTGTTGCTGCTAATACTAGTGTTATTGCTTAATATACTATAGCTAAATATTTGAGAGAAACCACAACCACTCCAAGGTAGTAACGAGGTCATACAACGAGGTATGTAACTCTACTTGATTTTGTATCACTTGGCATGAAACATAGATCCTTCTGTAAGCAAAGGCATTTATCTACTCCAACATGACAATCAGCCATACCCCCAATATTTCACATGTTAATATGCTTTCATATATGTAGTTACTTTCAAATCTACATACATACGTGGATACCAAGTATATTTCTTGTTGCCAACAAAGTTCATGATGTGTTTCCTTTCAAACGCATTTCATTGCTTATGTAACATACCCTCTTCATTACCATGGTATCTTGTGTAATTATTTACATGTCACATGCTGCATAATAGAGCCTTATATCTCCAATATTATGACCACCAAAAGAATAATGTCAAAGGTAATTGAAAGATAAAGTATACAGTTTTTGATGGGTGGTAGCCCGAGGGGTAGAAGCATCACCTAGCCAGGGATGATCCTATCACGGGTAATAGCCCGAGGGGTTAAGGAAGAACCTAGCAAGGGACGATCCCAATACAGTTTACCACTGATCAGTTGGTCATTTACAGTACATGATCTGCACAGATTATACAGTAAAGGTAAAGCTATATAAAGAACATAAGATACTCGATTCCAAAGTACAACTAAAAGTAGTCTCTTATCCTATACCAGTGCATAGTTTCATTTGAATTGTATTTCATATACAGTATTTGCTGCCTTACATACTCAGTACATTATCTCATACTGACGTCCCTTATGGGGGACCTGCATTTCATGCTACAAGTACAGGTGCTATTAGACCTCCCCAGTAGAGTACAGGACATTCAGCTGTTGTTACCAAGCTCCAGGTTTTCCCGGAGCCTTGTGTATGTTTAAAACTTACATGTTTGCATTATATAGATAATTCAGACAGGGCTTGTCCCGAACTCTAGCAGACACTTTCTCCTGACTAGAGGCTTTGTAGACTATGTAAATTAATGTGTGGTCATGCCTTATTCTTTAGACACCGTGGCCCCAATGGCCTAGCTAAATGCATCTCCTTTTAGTTTGTCATTACCGTTTATCTTCCTAAAAGCATGTCAAACATAAAAATTCCTGATAATATGTATACAAAGCACATAGATATAGGTTGGTTCTCCCGAGCCTTATCAGTAACGGGTGCCAGTCTGCCCTAGTAGGACTTTGGGGTATGACAGAAGTGGTATCAGAGCGGGTCATCCTAGGGAGTATGCAAAGCCATGTCAATGTATAGTCTTGTTTATCGATGTGTTATGCACCACATTTATAAGCAGGAGGCTACGTGGCATTTAGGAATTGTTACTTTTCTCTCATTCTTTATATCGTTCCATAGAGCTAGGTAAGTTATGTTTAACTCCTGAATTGTTTTGTACAGCAACCAAGTATGCCAGAAACTAGGAAGAACAAAGGTAAAGGAAAGGTAGTGGAAGTGAGGGCTAGTTCGCCTAGTCATATAAGGCAACAAAATGAGGCTCAAGATGAGTCCCTATCACGTGTATCTTTAATCCCTTCAGCTCCTGATGAACCCAGGAATAGTGAAATTCCCACAGAACCACCTATCGATGTTATAGTGCAGGATTTGAGAAATGCAGTTCAACTACTGACTTGTATAGTTGGTGGCCAAAGACAGAAACGTCCGATTATGGGTTCAAGTGGTACAAATAGGGCAGCTGACGTGAGATACGGGACTTCCTTAATTTGGACCCTCTAACCTTCATTGGGTCTAATCCTAATTAAGATCCCCAAGACATCATTGATCAGATTCAATGCACTTTTGATTTTATGCATGTCAGTGGTAGATAGGCTATTGAATTAGCAGCATATCGATTGAAGGGTGTGGCTATATTATGGTATGAAGCGTGGAAGCAGTTTAAGGATATAGATGCACCCCCGACTACCTGGAAGGAGTTCAAGGAGTCCTTTATCAATCATTACTTTCCATTAGAGATCCGAGAGGCCCCTGCAGATCAGTTCCTGAATCTCCACCTGGGAATATGAGTGTGAGGGAGTATAGCCTCCAAGTTAATTCCCTATCTAGGTATGCTCCTAATGTCATTGTCACTATAGCAGATAGAGTTCATAGGTAAGTGGATAGATTGGATATGTATCTGGTCAGAGACTGTACTATTGTTTCCTTAAATAAGGACATAGACATAGAAAGGATGCAAGCTTTTGGACAAAAATTGGAGGACTAGAGGCAGAGAAGGAGGACACAGGATTCGGAAAGGGCGCAATCTAAGAGGACCAGATCTTCAGAGCAATTTACACTATGCCAAGGTGAGTTTAGCCCTCGATTTTCTAATAGAATGCCTAGGCCATCATTTTCATTTTTTGTAGCCAGTGCTCCACCACAACTTCAAGGGTCTAAAAGTAACCAGTTTGGTCAACGGGGTAAGGGTCAAGGTACACGAACAATAGGGGGATCGACAAGCCAAGCAATAACTCCTAGGAAGCTTTATAAACAATGTGGAAGAAGTCATCCGTGTATATGTCATTTTGGGACAGATGTTTGTTACTGGTGAGGTGCGCCTGGGCACATGATGAGAGATTGCCCGAGGAGGTATAGGGTGATATAAGGCAATCTACTGGGTCAGCTGTTGCATCATCATCAATAGTCCCTCCATTTGGTAGGGGTCATCAAACACCTATGGGTCGTGGTAGAGGTGTAAGAGGAGCAGCTAGATCTAGTGGGGTCCAAAATCGAACTTATGCTTTGGGGGGTCGGCAAAATTTGGAAGCTTCACCTGATGTGGTCACAGGTACACTGTCCATCTTCTCTCATAATGTATATGCATTAATTGACCCTAGTTCTACACTATCATACATTACTCCTCTAGTTTCTGGGAAGCTTAAGAGAACACCTAAATTATTGAATAGACCATTTGAAGTGTCTACACCAATCGGTGAATCTATTATGGCTAGAAGGGTTTATTATGACTGTGTAGTGACTGTTTGTGACCGTGACACATTGGCTAACCTTATTGAGCTAGAAATGGTGGAATGTGATGTTATAATGGGTATGGATTGGTTATCTTCTTGCTATGCCACCGTGGATTGCCAAACTAAGAAAGTGTACTTCCACTTTTCGAATGAGGTAGTCCTTAAATGAGAAGGAAATGTTGGGGCACCAAAGGGGAAGTTTATCTCTTACTTTAAGGCCAGAAAGATGATATCTAAGGGGTACATATGTTGTCTAGTTCAAGTAAGGGATATGGAGGTAGAATCGCCAACTCTAGAATCAGTACCAATAGTGAATGAATTTGTTGATGTGTTCCTTGAAGAACTCCTAGGCTTACCTCCTGAACGAGAAATAGATTTTGGTATTGACTTACTTCAAGGAACTCAACCCATTTCTATTCCTCCATATAGAATGGCCCTGGTAGAGTTGTGTAAGTTAAAAGAGTAGAATGGCCCCAGCATAGTTGCGTGAGTTAAATGACTTATCGGAGAAGGGTTTTATAGGACCTAGTGTATCCCCTTGGGGTGCACCAGTGTTATTTGTTTGCAAAAAGGATGCCACCTTGAGAATGTGTATCGACTATCAACAATTGAATAGGGTGACCATTAAGAACAAATATCCCCTCCCCAGGATTGATGA
>JAOTQR010080199.1:0-10041 GCA_025774065.1 Solanum ossicruentum
GGTAAGGTCTGCGTACGATCTACCCTCCCCAGACCCCACTTGTGGGATATTACTGGGTATGTTGTTGTTGTTGTTGAGTAAAATGGTAATCTAATTTTCGTTTTACATTCTTCAAGCTTTTAATAATATACTAGTTTAGTGGATGTGCTTTCCATGTGTGTATCGCGTCGACTAATAAAATGTGTATGAAAAATAAATAAATTATTATCTATGTAACTTAAATCATTGAGCACACAATTATAAATAATAGTAGTAAATATTAATATCTCATATCATCAACTTTATGAATGTATCATTTTTCTATTTATATGGCGGGAACGATAGATAAAATAATTGAATGTACTTCTGATTAAAAGAAGGAAATACACTCAATAAATAAATTGTCGAAAGATATTTCTCATCCGGTGTTTGTATTGGAGATCTAACAAAATTTGAATCATATTATATAGGACCCATTTAGGGGTAGAGCTCCTAAGGTGGATTTTATCACGTCCCGGAGGGAACCCAAGACGTGGCCAACACCAGAGACTATTTCTAGTCCCCAAGCTAACCACTTGGCCTCATCACAATCATTCAATCAATAAACTCTACTAATCAGAGGAAGACATAAAGAATATAAATGGACACATCTATCAAATCTCACATAATAATATAAATGAAAGGCTAGTAGAAAGAACTAGCTCACAATCTTAATAATCAACATCCGGCTCTAGTCTATGAAGCATCTATCACTATCAGGTGGTGCCAATGACAGACTCATGGCTACCTCAATCAAAAATGAGCTAACTCTAAAGCAACATGAAAATAGCATATGAATCCTTTGAAGTAGGGGAGGCTCACCAATCAGCTGAATGTCCAAGGTCCTCAACGATGTACCTATTGATGATCTCTAGTCCCCTCAACGATGTACCTATTGATGATCTCTAGTCCTTGTATCTTCATCATAAAATGATGCAGCACCGAGTGGTATCAGTAAGTAGAATGTACGGTATATAAATAGCTTACTGAAATTGAAACTGGTAGAATAATATGAAACAATAATCAACTCAATATAGAAATCATCAATATGTCAAATGTCTATCTAAAGCAAGAATAAAGAGTAGAAAAGTGGTCCATCAACCCACCAAACCTCATCAATCAAATCAGACTCATCTCAACTCAGAGTACTTAGTTTGGGAAATTTCTGAGATTTTTCCTTATCTGACAACAATCACTTATGAGTTAGTGATTGTACAACAATCTCGTTGATTTTACCACAGTCATTCTGTACTTGCTAGGTAGGGAACGAATCGAAACTATAATAGACAAGTCCAAATGGAGTCAGCAATCTATAAGTTCTCTATTGATTTCAGGGACTTTTAATCGGAGGGAACCTCAACATAATGTGATGTGATGGTCCTAACCCTCACCTACACTTGACTACATAGTTTGACAAGTATGAGTTGGATTAACTTTTACTCTTTCGGTGCTTGATACTCCTCTCATGACTCAATGCTCATAAAATAATCCATCCAATCAAACTATCTCAATAGTTTCATCTCAAATCAACCTTGTAGAGGCACTATCATTCAATCAGTCTCGTAAAGACTCTAATCAGCTCATCCATCAACATCTCAATCATTAGCTCAAGGCTTAAAATAATCATTAGGGAATGATAGAATAGACAATTCATTAGAGCTTATTTGGGAAGACTCGTGGACTATCAAATACTATCAATCTATCATCACTCTCACATTCACAATCTCTATCAACACTCTCAATCAAGGCTCTAGACTCAATCCCTATCTTCTTTCATGCATGTTTTTAATAATTAACATATAGGATTACACAATATCTCATTAAAAATATTCAATTCAAGAAAGATAAGTTTATGATGATCATCAACATAAGAAAATACTTCTAATAAGTATAATTTGCAAGAAAACCCATCAAGAATCATGTATGTACACTGATTAGACCTTCAAATCTTCTATGACCACCTATATGGCACATGAGAGAACAATCTCACACTTTTAGTTTAGCATTACATACCACGGATGAAGTTATCAACAATCAACTCCAAGAATCGCCTTTGAATTCTTCAATCTACGGCTTCCCTCTTCTCCTCTCTTAAGCCCTAGTCTTTCAAGTATTTAGAAAAGGACTCAGATTGGGGTTTAAGACCTTATTTACGCATCAAGACGACCTAATTTGATCGTGTTTTGAGTTTAGAAGGGGTAGGGAATTAACCGGAATGCCCCTCAAATAATAGAAAAAGTTCACTTATAAAATGCCCAATCCGCGACGCGGATGCAACACGGACCTGTATATTTTTCGCCAAAAAATTTTCTAATGAGTTTTCAATTCCTGTCAAAAGAAATTATAAAAATATAAAGCATGTCCTCATCGCAGGTGCGTCACGCTTTGGGCGCGCACAACCACTATTTTTCATCTCGAATCAAAAAATTATTTTTTGATCTGATTGCTCTAAAATCCAAACGAGACTATTTTTCCACTCAATTTTCAATGCTTCTTGCATATCTAGTCTCGGATTCACAAATGGAGCATAGGAAGACACATTACGCGCACATGTCTATTCTAGGGGTATTTCGATACTCTTACCAAGTGTTACATCATCTCTTCCTTGGGAGCATTCATCCTCGAATGATGAGTAAAAGTGGATATCAAGGCACGAATATATTCAAAACTCATCTCACATTCACATCTATTAATCAATCTCTCGACTCTATCTCAATCATCAATCAACTCTATTCGAACTCAAGAATAGACAATCAACTCAAGAAAAAGACAATCAATTAGTTAAGGATAAGGAAATCACCTTCAACATTCTCATAATTTTGCATGAATAGGTGAGGATATTTACTTTCATCTCTTCCTCAGCTTCCCATGTGGCTTCCTCACCGAATTGATTTCTCCACTGGACTTTGACTGAGGCTATCTCTTTGGTTCTCAACTTGCGAATCTAGCGATCAAGGATTTGGACCGAAATTTCTTCATAGGCCAAGCTATCCTTCACTCTAATACTCTCCATAGTGATCACCAAGTTAGGATCTCCCAAACATTTCTTCAACGTCAACACGTGGAACACTGAATGGATTTCATTAAACTCAGAGGGCAACTCTAATTCACAGGCAACCTTTCTAATCCTCTTCACAATCTGATAAGGCCCAATATAGTATGGACTCAATTTACCCTTCTTCCCAGATCTCATGACACCTTTCATAGGTGACACTTGCAAATATACCCAATTATTTACCTCAAACTCCAAATCTCTTCTTCTCACATAGGTGTAGGATTTCTGGTGACTCTGTGCAGTCTTCAATCTTTCTTTAAGGACCACAACCTTCTCCATCAGTTGATGGATAAGATTAGGCTCGATCAACTCTGCTTCTCCAACCTCGAACCACCTAATTAGTGATCTATATCTCCTCCCATACAAAGCTTCATAGGGAGCCATTTGAATGCTTGCATGATAACTATTGTTATACGCAAATTCAATCACTGATAGGTGATCATCCCAATTTCCCTTGAAATTAAGAACACATGCTCTAAACATATCTCTAACATCTGAATTGTACGCCTTGCCTGACCATCTATCTGTGGATGAAAAGTTGTGCTCAAATTTAATTTGGTACCCAATCCTTTGTGGAACAATCTCCAAAATTCGGAGGTGAATTGATCTCCTCTATCCGATATAATAGACAAGGGAACTCCATGCAACCTCACAATCTCTTGGATGTACAACTTGACATACTCCTCTATAGTATTGGTTGTCGTAACGGCTAAGAAGTGAGCTGATACGGTCATCCTATCCACAATCACCCATATCTAATCATGTTGTTTTTGAGACCTCGGCAGATTAGTGATGAAGTCCATATTGATCATCTCCCATTTCCATTCCGGAATCTCAAAGTTCTGAGCCAATCCACATGACCGTTGATGCTCAACTTTCACTTGCTGACAATTAGGGTACTCTGAAACAAATTCAACAATATCCCTCTTCATTCCACTCTACCAACAGACTTTTCTTAAGTCATGGTACATGTTGGTAGAGCCAGGATGAATGAAATATTTAATGCTATGAGCATCACCCATGATCCTATCTCGAATACCATCAACATCTGGACCACAAAATCTACTCTGGTATCTCAACACCCCATCTCCCCCTTTGGAGAAGACCATCACTTTGTATTTATGGACAGCCTCCTTCAATTGGAGTATGATAGGATCTCGATCTTGCTTCTCTTTCACCTCTGCCACCAAAAACAAAGCAGACCCATTCCAAACATTAACTCCTCCCTTATCATTCTCCTCAAGCTGAACTCCTGATTCGATACACTTTTTAAATTAGTCCCTTCTTTCCTTCCTCAATATGGGTTGTGCTACCCATTAACAACCTGTTAAGTGCGTTAGCAACAATGTTAGTTTTACCTAGATGGTAGAGAATGCTCATGTCGTAATCCTTGAGCAACTCCAATCATCTCCTCTGTCGCAGGTTGAGCTCTTTCTGACCAAAGACATGTTGCAAGTTGTTGTGGTCGGTGAACACATCCACATGCACTCCATACAAGTAGTGGCACCAAATTTTAAGTGCAAATACCACTGCTGCCAACTCAAGATCATGGGTCGGCTAGTTCCTCTCATGGATCTTAAGTAGTCTGCAAGCATAGGCTATCACATTCCCTCTTTGCATCAGCACACATCTTAATCCAACTTATGAAGCATCACAATAGATAACAAAGTTCTCTGTTCCATCGAGCAAGATTAGAACTGGTGCAGCAGTCAGCCTAGTCTTTAACTCTTGGAAACTTTACCCACATTCGTCGGACCACTGAAAGTTGACATTTTTCTGAGTCAATTTGGTCAATGGTGTGGATAAGGAAGAAAATCCTTCAACAAATTTACGGTAGTAGCTTGCTAACCCCAAGAAACTTCTTATGTTAGTTGGACAGCTCGGTCTAGGCCAGTTCTTAACTGTTTCAATTTTTTGAGCATCTACTCAAATACCATCACCGGAGATAATGTGGCCTATGAAAGACACAGACTTAAGCCAGAATTCACATTTTGAGAATTTTGCATACAACTCATGGTCCTTAAGTTTTTGGAGGATGATTCTGAGGTGATTTGCATGTTCCTCTTCATCTCTTGAATACACCAAAATGTCATCGATGAAAATAATCACAAACATATCAAGGCACTATCTGAACACCCTATTTATCAAAATCCATGAAGGTTGCAGGTGCATTCGTCAACCTAAAGGACATGACCAAGAGCTCAAAATTGTCATGTCTAGCCCTAAAGGCGATCTTTAGAATGTTATATTCCCTCACTTTCAACTGATGGTAGCTAGATCTGAGGTCTATCTTTGAGAAACAAGAGGCACCCTGAAATTGGTCAAACAAATCATCTATCCTTTGGAGAGGATACTTATTTTTTATGGTAACCTTGTTCAGTTGCCTATAGTTAATACACATTCTGAGAGACCCATCTTTCTTTCGCACGAATAGGATAGGGGCACCCAAGGAGAAACATTCAACCCTGTGAAGCCTTTCTCTAACAAATCTTTCAATTGTTCTTCAATTCTTTCAACTTAGCGGGGGCCATCCTATAAGGTGGAATTGAGATAGGCTAGGTATCAGGAAGAACATCAATCCCAAAGTCAATCTACCTATCAGGAGGAACTTTGGGAAGATTCTCAAAGAATACTTTAGGAAACTCATTCACAATCGGGACTAGCTCAAGAGTAGGAGACTCGACATCATCTGATTTAACTCTCACAAGGTGGTAGATACAACTCTTAGCAATCATCTTTTTGGATCCAATATATGAGATAAACTTTCCGTTAGGTTCTACGAAATCACTCTTCCTCTCTAGAACTAGTTCATTTGGGAATTAAACTTAACGATTCGGGCTCTAATATCAATGGAGGCATAACAGGCGTGGAGCCAATCAATGTCAAGGATCAAGTCAAAATCAATCATATCTAACTCAATCAGATCAATGATAGTATCCCTATGATGGATGGATACTACACGAGCTCTATAGACTCTCTCAGCCCGAATAGACTCACTCACGGGAGTAGAAACATCAAAGGGTTCAAGAAGACTCTCAGGGTTTCTATCAAATCTACTGGCCACATAAGGAGTTACAAAAGATAATGTGGCACCAGGATCCATCAACACATAACAATCAATTGAAAAGACTTGAATAATACCCGTCACTACATCTGGGGAGTTCTCCTGATCATGTCGGCTACCCATGGCATACAAACGATTTGCAGCCCCACTTGCACCTGAGTAGTACCTCTCCGATTTCCTTTAGCAGATGGGGCTGGTGTAGTAGATTTAGCCTAGTCAGAGCACTTTGGACAATCTCTCTGATAATGACTCGCTTGGCCACACTTGTAGCATACATCACTCCCTTCACGACATCTTCCCAAGTGCAATATACCATACTTTCCACATGCTGGCTTACCCACTAAACCTTGAGCCACACTAGTTTGTGACTGAGATCCATGGGCTCCAACATTTTGGGGCCTCTGAGCATTTCTAACTCTAGGTGTAGGTGCACTAGAAGATGATGGTCTGGAAATCAATTTCCATTCCCCTTCTTTCCAACCTCATGGTTGGATGTTTTTACTTTATTATTTCTGAACTCCTCTTTATCATGTTGCCTCTTTATCATATTGCCTCTCCTCATCATCTTGTTGCACAAAGGTCATCAATTTTCCAATATCCATGTCACTCACGAGCATTGCTCCCTTCCCATCTCTCTTCGACCCTCTATTCAACCCATCAACATACATTCTCATCCTCCCCCTCACATCAGCAACCATGTCGGGAGCATAGCGAGACAGTTGTTTAAACTTCAACCCATGCTCTTACACCGTCATAAAGCCTTGTTTCAAGTTCAAGAACTTTCTTACCTTAGCCTCACTTCGCTCCCTTGGGAAGAAGCGCCCCAAGAAGGCTTCCTCGAACATAGCCCAAGTGAGCATGGGGGCATCCTCTCCTCTACCCTTCTTCCACTGGTTGAACCGAAATCTATCCACATCTTTTAGTTGATAAGCAATTAGTTCCACTCTGTTAGCACCAGCCACATGCATCACTTCGAACACTTTCTGGAGCTCCTCCACATAGTTTTCAAGATCTTCAATAGATGCAGACCCTGTGAACTCAATGGATTTATCCTCAAGAATTCTCTAACTCTAGAAGTGTCATGGACATCCTGTCAAGCACTCCTTGTCTCAAAGCAGGTGTTGTGACAGCTTGGGCTAGAGTTTGAATAGCCTGGCAAAGCTCAGCATTGGAGACCTTATCTTGCGAGTGTTGCACAACAGGGATAGCTTGTTCCACGGGCTCCTTATGTCCTTGAGACTCAGGTAGGTTAACATGTTGTCTGGCGGGATGTCCTCTACGTCTGACTGCTTCTGTCAGGCATGTCCACAACTCTGCAACGCGCAAAGCATGAATCAGAAGAGAACTTTCATAGAGCATAACTCTACAGCATGATTTAGAACATGAACGAAGGGAAACAATGTCCTACAATCTCCTGCTTATCAAGTGTGGTCGACAACACACCCATAAATAAGACTCTACTAGAAACAATTTCATAGACTCCCTAGGACACTTAAACTCATGCTCTAACACCTAACAAATTTTATTGAAAAGACATACTTGGATGAGATCCAAAATCCAGATGCTACAAAAAAATAAAACAAAACATTTTAGAGGACGTGTTTTGCACGTATGTGCCGTGTCAATTTGAGAATTATATATAAATAGTATTTGTCATTAAATAAGTGCAATATTCATGTAAATAAAGTTAAATAAATGCTATTAGTTTGATGCAATAATTTAATTGTAGGGCTATTTAATTATTAATTTTATAATACTTTTTATTATATATTTTTGTATTTATTACGTGATTATCAATATAAATCTTTTTAAACCAACCTATTTTGATAAGAAAATAATTGGTAATAATTTTTTTTCTTACGTTCTTTTGCCTATTTTTTGGGGCTGTTTTTTTTTCCTCTTTATTGACATTTTCATAAGATTGTTGTAACTAAATAAAATCTTAATTAATTTTAAAGTCTTAAATGTCAAGAATTTTAATATAAGTCCAATAAGGAAACAGTTAAGATTTTTAAATATCTTTAGTTTTAATAAATTTAAAATTCTTAAATATCAAAATAAAAATTATTTTAAAAAATAATAAATTTAGTCTATGTTAAGCGGGAGACCTTCTTAAAAGGTAATAACAATTAACTTTTAGTAACAATTTATTTTTCAACTATTCCTACAACAATTTCGATTTTTTCTCTCTATTTTTCTGATCGTCAATTTTTTTTCTATTTGTGCCTCTATTCTTTTTCAGGGCATTTAACTCGTTATATTTCTTCCTTAATGTCCTTTTGTTACTCGTTCAAATTTCTTCTTCTTTAAAGATATCACCATGTATTTAACCTTTCATTGAATAGTGTGGGCAATTTCGGTCCAATTGCTAATGGAATTAAATTGAGGAGCACGAAGTGCAAGTATTCTTTCGTTCAATTTCAATGCAAAAGTGTATAGTACAAGGTCGTTTGGCTCAGGTGCTGAGGCAGAATATTCAATTAGTAAGTCTAGGGTTAAATTTGATGGAATGTTCAGGAAGAGTTCTGTATTTATTCCAAATTTTCATCCCAACCCCAACACTTTTGATTTTATCCATTCAATACTTGAATCTTTTGAAAATCAACATTTTAAGCTCTTTTTCAAGTGTTCACCCTATGCATACTCTCGATGTGACACGTTATATTATTGGAGCGTCCAATAGTATAACGTGTCACACTCGAGTCACATTTTTTAGGGATCGATTAACTCTTAATATGAAACTTTTCACTACAAATTCAAATTTTTAATTGAGTTCAATACAAATATCAAACGCTTATTGAAAAAAATTGCACAAGAAATTTGAACACCTCCTTCATAATATAAATTGCATAAATTTTTATACAAAATTGTATAAAAGGTAAATGCACATAGTTTAGTGATTAAATAATAAGATTTATGATGAACATATTCTAAAGAAATTAAATTAAAACAAAAGAAAACTCACCTTTAATCCTTTACTATCAGCTTTTCGAATTAAAACATACTGTACTTCAAGAATCACTTTAATTATACTGCAAATAAAAAAGAAATAGAAAAGGCATATATTATTGATGTTAAAACATAGAAAGACGAAGAAGAATAAATATGGTTGTTCTTTTAATTTTTCTGTACAAATAAAACTTTTAAAGAAGTAATTCATTTATGACCTATATATACTTATTGGTTATTTTTATATATGTGTTTTCCTATTTTAGGTAGAATATCATTTATTTTCTTGATTATATTTATGAATAAATACAAGACATTTTAAATCAACTTATTTTATAGAATTTTTTGAAGTAGTTTTTTTTCCTACTTTTTAAAGATTTTTTCTTATGAGGTTGTCGATTTTTTAAAAGAACAAAAAAACTTAAAACTACTCACTATAATAAGTTTAGGATTCCTCAATTTTTAAAATATATTTTTCTTCTACAACATATTTTAAAATTACTTAATTATTAATTTTTATAATACTTTTTTAATCATATATTTTATGTATTAATTTGACTATGAATAAAAGTCTTTTAAATAAACCTATTTTATATATAAAAAAAGGGATGAGATTTTTGTTTCTTACTTTTTCTTTTGCCTATTTTTGGGGCTTATTTTTGGGACCTTTTTTGGAATTCTTCTCCCCCTACTTTCTTTTTGTCTTGTGGGAGTAGGATTTTTTTTCCATATGTTTTTTTATTTTCCCTATATTTTGGGCCTTCTTTTGGGACGTTTTTTGAAAAAGTTTCCCCTTACTTTTGTGGACTTTTTTTTCTTTATTTTTTTGGACCTTTTTCTAAATCTTTTTTGCTTATTATTCTGGAAGTTTTATAATAATTGTTAAACCCCGAAATTTCTTAAGGTTAATTATTAATTGGGATAAATTGTTGGGATTGAAGTATAGCTTAAATTT
>JAOTQR010080200.1:0-10040 GCA_025774065.1 Solanum ossicruentum
AACATTCCCCAATACTTACTCAAATACTTAGCAAATATTTCATCTCCCAAATTCAAGTCTCAAACTCATCCGGATTTTAAGGTTCTCATTAAAGCTTCAAGTCTCCACCTCCAATCTTCATCAAGTTAATCTCCGAAGCTAAGGTATATGGGTTTCTTTCATGGGTTCCTTTCATCTGTGATGCCTAAGCTTCCTTTTCTTAAAAGAATGCATCATTTAAAGTTGATTTACTCATAGGTCTTATTTATTATGATATTCACTGCACATTATGTTGGGGTTTATGAAATTATGGTTGTTTTAGCATGTTTTGGGTTATGAATCTAAGATCTATTATGAGATTTGATGAAGGGTTTTGATGTATATTATTTGAGGGTGTTACCAAGTGTCTATTGATGGTTTTATATTGGATTTTCTAGCATGATAATGAAAGTGCAAGATGAGGCGGGTGAGTTGAAATTTCTTCACTTTTTTTTTTGCTTAATACTACACATATAACTAGTCAGCTAAAGAAGCAGATAGTCGACTAAACAGTTAACTAAATAAGCAGGAATTTAAAGTGCTAAAAAAGAAACTTTGACATCAGATATTTTTATACTGGTTTGGGTTCAATGTGAATCCTAGTCCAGTCCCCTTGGGTTCCAAAGCTGGTCTCTTTAAGCATTTAATGGATATTTAGGTTACAATATGTTTACAACTAAACTCAGAAATTTTCTCTCCTTTTTTTTGTATTTTTTTTATATAGACCTCTCTTTTTCAATGATTCTTCTTTTCTCTCACTTTTTCTTTCATAGTAAAATAGTAACATAAGATTATAATGATTTTTTAAAGATGAAGAGTATTGAAGAAGGCTTGAGTTTGTAGTAGGCTTGCATATTGATGAGGTGACTCAAATTCCTCCTTTTATAGAAGAGATGACATCCCAAGGGTTTTGATCCTTGGATTGAGGCAGTGATTCCTCATTCCATGAATAAGGATAAGGCTTTTAAGGAAGGGCAATCTGTCAATCTTTTAGATTTTTTTGAGCGTTCAGATTTCCTTGATTAATAATCATGCTTCTTTGTAAGTTGGATCTTCTTGATGTGCACATATTCCTTTGATTATGATTATTTTGTGATCCTGATTGATATGGCCAACCTTGGATTGATTTCAGAATCTTGTGTATATCCTTTATCTTCTATGTATTGATTAGATTGTGCTTGATTTCCTCCATTTGTTTTGGTTTTCCATAAAGAGCTCCTTTGATTGGATTGGATTAAGCTTGATTTCCTCCATCTAATTTTATTTTCCATAAAAGGCCCCTTTGACTGGTTTCCAGCTTCAACAACTTTGATTTGCTTTCCTTTTAGTTCTGGTTTCTTCCTTGTGGTAGTCCTAAAATTTTATTCATCATTCAAAATAGATTAGCATTAACAATCTCTCCCTTTTTGATGATGACAAAAGTATGTAGTTGAGTTCCTTGAAAATTAGTCGACTGCTTGGAGCACTGTATTGAAGTACTTCCATTGAATAGTGGCTTTTAATTCTCCTCCTAACTTGGTACCTGCTAGTTGACTAGCACAGACGGACAAGCACACAAATAGCAGGTAGTAGACAAAGCAAGCAATCACAAGGAACAACAGGATAATAGATAATACTCATTACTGATAGCATTCTCCCCATTTAGAATCAACAAAAATGGACCATAATAGATAAAAATATAATATCCTTAGTTTGGGCAAGTTGGCCCTTAGAAAAAATTTATAATAGACAAGATGTATCAGATTTTGAATCGTGAAGGGTGTTCACAAGAGAAGTGTCATATTCAATCATCAAGGTGAGAGAAGTAGAGAGTTCATCCAAACTAGTTTGAATCTTCTGAGCAAACTTCGCAGCATCCTTAACAACTTGATCTAATTTTTGTCAAATATTTGCGACATCAGTATCAGTTTCTTTGAAGGAGACTCTAATTTTCTCAACGTTTTCAGCAAGAGAGTCGACTTTGTAGTGATTGGAGAGGAGGAGATCCTGAAGGGCTTCTAATTCCTCATCCATGCTGGAGACTCTGGCCAGAAGAACCTCAAGATTTTTTGCATTCAATGGGGTAGGACGAAAAGGGGTTGCAGGGGAAGGATCAAAAAGGGACACTGGGGCAGCAGTATCAGATTTCAGGACCCAAGTTTCATTGGTGAGAACATAGCTCATGCTGCCAAAAGCCCTTAAGTTGTAGCACTGCTTCATAGTAATGGATGGGATATCAGCTAGCCCAATGGAGTTGGCCTCCAAGATGTGAGATATGATCATCCCATAAGGAAGGCTAAAAAGTTCGATGGTGGAGTCAATCATATAGTTGAGAATGAAAGATGACATTTTGAATCATTTTTTTAGAGGAGGCAGTAGGTGTAGAAGGTGTATCGAATAAACAGGGAAGAGAAGGAACAAAGTCTTGGGAGAAGAGTGGTTGCAACAATATGAGCAATAACTCGAGCTTCGAAGGAGACATCTATAGGCCCAAGGATAGAGGGATAGAGACTAGAAGGGTTAGAGGAGATGGGTCTTTTAGCCCTTTCAAAAGTGTCGTCAAACTCACAAGGCCATAAATTTTTGATAGGTTCAAAAAACAAGAGCAATGAATTTCAAGAATTTCTTCCAAGATATCACAATCGAGAAAAATATGCTTGCTAAGAACTAGGGTTTCTACTTCACCTAGTTTAGATGAGTGAAGATTAGTATAGAATAATCTAACCAAGGGTTGATACACCACCTTTGGAGGGGAAAAGAAAATCTTAGCCCATCCTTGGAATTCAAATAATTCTTTAATGGGACAGTGAAGGGTCATGAGTAGATCAAGATCAACAATGAGTCCATGACCAATAGTTTTGGATTTCAAGGTCGGGAAGAGAGTTTTGCTAGAGGAGTACCAGAAATCAGTTTTCATATCAAGAGAGTTCTCAAAATAAAACTTACACTTCTTTTTTGGATCACCAAAGGGATGAGCAGGGGCAGAATGTTTGAAGGTGGAGATAGGAGGGGAGTTGGAAGAGGGAGGAGACGAAGGAGTAGAAGAGTTTTCAAAATCTATCGGGATAGGGGAATGAACAACACCTTTCCCTTTGTTACTTGAACTCTTACGACGAGGCATTATTAACTAAGGTAAGAAGAGGAGAAGGAGTGAGAGACGATAAGGAAGATAGGAGATTTAAAAAGGAGAAGAAAGTGGAAGTTGAAGAGAAAGAGGCGACAAATTGAACAAAGAGATGTGAAAGGAAAAGGATTGACACACGAAATAAAAATGGAAGAACTCAATTGTCGGTTGTCATAATTAATCCTGAGCAATCCATTAAAATTAGAATATTCATGAAGAGAGGACAAATTCAAGTTAGCAATAAATGTATCTAATAATTGCCAATTAAGGTGCTGAAAAATAAATAAGAATTTACTAAAATGAGCAATTTTTCAAAAAAGAAAAATTTAAACCGCTTTGGAAATAATATTTAGCAAAATTTTGAGAAAACAAAATCTTTCTTCGAGAAGGGGTTTTGTAGAATTATCAGCCAATTGATTTTCAGTGTTAAAAAAATAATTTTTAATATGTCCATCTGAAACATGTCTCTAATGAAATGGTGCTTAATATCAATGTGCTTAGCATGAGAATGATGAACAGGATTTTTGGTCTAACAAATAGCACTATAATTATCACATAATAATTTAGCAGGTCAAACATTAATACCAAAATCAGTTAATTGATGAATTATCAATAAAACTTGAGCACAACATAAACCAATGGCTATATATTCGGCTTTAGTTGTTGAAATTGAGACACTATTTTATTTCTTGTTGTTCCAAGAGACCAAGCAATTTCCAAGAAATTGGAAGGATACACTAGCACTTTTCTGATCCACCATATCACTTGCTTAATCTTCATAAAAAATCCCATGAAGATCAAGTGTAGGGTCTCTTTCAAACCATAGTCCAAAAGAGGTAGTTTCGGCTATGTATCGAATTACCCTTTTGACAGCAGTTAAGTGCAATTCTTTAGGATCAAGTTGGAATCTGGCACACTTACACTAGCAGTGAGATAAAATAAAGATCCAATTGTACATCTATATTTTGACTCATCAATGCTTTTGCCATTTGCATCAAGGTCTAGGTTGCTAGAAGGACTCATGGGTGTGCTAATGGACTTAACATTCTCCATACCAAATTTTTTTACAAGTTCCAAAGCATATATACTTTAGAAAATAAATATCCCTTGGTTAGTTTGGAAAATTTGAAGGCCCAAGAAGAAAGTTAACTCTCCTATCATACTCATTTTCAAATTCACTTTGTATAAGATTGGCAAAGTCCTTGTATAAATCAGGGTTAGTACTTCTAAAGATAATGTCATAAACATAAATTTGAATAACAATGTTATGTGAGGAAGATATTTTAATAATTAATGTAATGCCAATGCTTCCTTGAGAAAAACCATGAGATAGAAGAAATTTTCTTAGGCACTCATATCAAGCTCTAGGAGCTTGTTTGAGTCCATATAGAGCTTTTGAAAGTTTGAACACCTGATAAGGAAAATCTGAATTTACAAAACCTAGAGGTTTTTTAACAAAAACTTCTTCAATAAAACCATTTGAAAAAGTACTTTTAACATCTATTTGAAAAAGTTTAAAACCATTATAAGAAGCATAAGCAAGTAGAATTCGAATAGACTCTAACCTTGCTACAGGAGTGAAAGTCTCATCATAGTCGACTCTTTCTTGTTGAGAGTAACCTTGAGTGGCTAGCCTTGCTTTATTTCTAGTTACTTCTCCAACCTCATTCAGCTTGTTTCTAAACACCTATTTTGTTCCAATGATAGTGACATGTTCATGTTTGGGAATAAAGGTCAAGACTTGATTTCTTTCAAATTGATCCAGTTCTTCCTTCATTGCATTTACCCTGTCACTGTCTTTTAAAGCTTCTTCTACATTTTTTGGGCTCGAACTGGGATATAAGGGCTATGTTAGCACTTCTTTTGTTAGATTCCCTTGTTCTCATTCCATCATAGACATCACCAATAATGAATTTTCTAGGATAATCAAGCTCACTTCTCCATTCATTTGGAACATTTCAATTGACTGTTGGCTATTTGTAACAGTTGTCGACTGATCAATTTCTATAGCTGCTGTAGATACTATTTTGTCACTATTAGTGGTATCTTCATCCTCAAAACTACATCTTTTCTCAGGAATAAGATTAGAATCATCAAAGACAACATGTATAGATTCTTCTACAGTGAATGTAGGTTTATTGAAAATTCGATATGATCTACTATTAGTAGAATAACCAAGAATGATACCTTCATCACTACGAGAATCAAATTTACCTAGACTGCCCTTAACATTGTTATGTACGAAACATTTGCAGCCAAAGGGATGAAAGTAGTTGATGTTAGGCTTCTTTTCATTCCAAAAATCATATGGAGTCTTCTTAAGTATTGGTCTGATTAGACACCTTTTAAGAATATGACATGTAGTACTTACTGCTTCTTCCCAGAAGTGGTGACGAAGGAAATGTTCACAAATCTTGGTTCTGGAAATATCTTAAAACATTTTCTTTTTCCTTTCAACTACTCCATTTTGTTAAGGGGAGTAAGGAGCGGAGAAGTTATGGGAGTATCCTTCTTCATTGCAGAATATTTCGAAAGCCTTGCTCTCAAATTCTCCTCCATGATCACTTCTTATGGAAGTGATGTACTAGACTTTTTACCTATGTACTTTCTTGGAAAAGAACTCAAAATTATTTAAAGTATCATCTTTTTTAGCTAAAAACATAACCCAAGTAAAAGGGGAGTAATCATCTACAACAAAAGGTACCTCTTAACACTAATGCTTGCTATTCTAGTTAGACCAAAAAGATCCATGTGAAGAAGTTGAAGAGGTTTTGTAGTGGAGACAATGTCTTTAGATTGGACAGAGTTCCTTTTTTGCTTACCTATTTGACAAACGTCACAAATGTGATCCTTCGTTAGTCTAGCTTTGGAAATCCAATAACCATTTCCAATTTTACAAGCTTTTCAATTAACCTCATGCTAGCATGACCAAGTTTCTTATGCCATATCCAAGGATCTTCAGAAATAGATACAAGACAGATGTGGTCAGTTGATCCTTTAACTGAGTCCAAAATGTATACATTTTTGTCCTTGCTTCCTGGATGAAGTGCCTTTCCTGAAACATCCTCATTGATGCACCCAATTTTCTTAAATCTTACTTCAAGGTCAGAATCACATAGTTGACTGATACTCAACAAATTGTATCTTTATCCTTTCACAAGATACACATTAGTAATTTCACAGGTTTCATTGAAAGAAACAGTTCCAATACCAATGATAGTTCCAGTTAAATTATCACCAAACCATTTTTTTCTCCCCTAAATTCACCAACTGATTTGAACAGATATTTGGTGCCTATCATATGATTTGAACATCTGCTATCAAGATACCATTTCCCTTTTGATTTTATGTGGTGTTCCTGCAAAACAAGATTACTTATATTTAGGTACCCAATGAGTTTTGGGTCCTTTTTGGTTAGGGTTATTTTTGACTCTCCAAAACAAGTTAGTAGGTTTGGAAAGACGACGTCTGCACCTTGAATAAGAATGACAAGATTTACCACAATAATAACAAGAGCTTTTGCTAGTTTCGTCAAATCTAGGCAGACTACAGTATTCACTTTGAGACTGAGTCGACTGGTTTGAGCCAATTGACTTAGTTCCTTTATTAGGATAGGAAAACTTTTAAGCATTTTAAAGAGGTTTTTTAGTTAAAATATCTCTTCATCAAATAGATCTCATTCAACAGAACAAATTTCGAGTTAAATTTCCAAGGCTCTTTTTTCATCTTTAATGGTTCTAATATTTTCCAAAGATCTTTTTAAGTCTGTGATGGCTTGGTCTAGTAAAGCTCTTAAACTATTACAATTATAACAAAAATCTGGTTTTACCTGACTAGATTCTCCAATGGCCATGAAGCACACATTTCTAGTGTCATCCTGATCATATTCAGATGTGTCTTCATTACTCCAGCTACTGAGGGCCTTATTTCTTCCATAGTTTTGAAAATACCTTATTTTAGCTTCAGGACACTCACTTGCAATGTGTCCAGACTTATCGTAATCATAACACCTACCATCATTACTATTATAGCTAATAATCTGTTTATTTCTGGAGTTATTTGGCTTTCTCTTATTTGATTTCTGTTGCACCAAAATGTCTCCATGAAAAATCTTATGATTAGTGCAATGTCATCTTCATTGGATTCATCTTCCTCATCCAGATTATCATCTATTTCTTTGAAAGCAATATATTTCTTCTTCTCATATTCTTTGTCCTTTTTGCTCAGATGCATTTTCTCAAAAACAATGAAATCTCCTTGAACTTCATCATATGTTAGGTTTTGTAGATCCATGCTTTCAAGTGCAACAACTTTGACATGCCATTGAGGAGGTAGACTTCTTAGAACTCTTCTTATGTGCTCTATGGGAGCATATTCCTTTCCTGCAGCTTTGAGTTCTCCAAAGATTTTGCTTAATCGTACAAACATATTTTCAACAGGTTCTTCTTTCATTTGAAATAGTTCATATTCATTGACAAGGATACTGACAACTATTTCTTTTACTTTGTCAGTTTCTTCATGATTGACTTCTAGTTTGTCTCACATTTCTTTAGCAGTTTCACAGTTGGAAATTTTCTCATATTCTTCACCACTGATAGCATTGTATAGAACATTCTTAGCCTTTGAGCTTATCTAAATGACCTCCATTTGTTTTTTAGTGTAGTTTTCTAGACTAGGAATGATAGCAGTTTGACTTCTTTTAGAGGTTGATGAATTTGTTGGTTAGCAAGAATAGGTATATCACCAAGTTTAATGACCCTCCAAACCTTAACATCATAAGATTTGATGAAGGTTCTCATCCTCATTGTCTAGTGTGAGAAATGCTTTCCATTGAAATAAGGAGGTCTAGTTTGAGAAGTTCAATCTTGAAATAGATCTCCAAGTGTTTCATTTTGATTTGCCATGATCCTTTTCTCACCTATAGTTAGATAGAAAAATTAGTGAGACCAGGCTAGGATACCAATTGAAAGTGTTAGAGGGAGGAGGGGGTGAATTGAAATTGCTTCACTTTGTTGCTTAATACTGAGCTCATGACTAGTCAGCTGACGAAGCAGATAGCCTACTAAATATTTAATTAAATAAGTAGGAATTTAAAGAGCAAAAAATGAAACTTCAACACTAGATATTCTTATACTGCTTTGGATTCAATGTAAATCCTAGTCCAGTCCCCTTGGGTTGCAAGGGTGGTCTCTTCAAGCCTTTACTAGAGATTTAGGGTACAATATGTTTAAAACTAAACTCAGAATTTTTCTCTCCTTTTTTTTTGTTTTTCTTATACAGACCTCTCTTTTTCAATGATTCTTCTTTTCTCTCTCTTTTTCTTTCACAATAAAATAAGAACTTAAGATTACAATAATTTTCTAAAGATGAAGACCATTGAAGAAGGCTTGAGTTTGCAGTTGGCTTGTATGTTGATGAGATACTCAGATTACTCCTTATACAGGAGAGATGGCAGCCCAAAGGTTTTTATCCTTGGATTGACGCAGTGATTCCTCATTCCAAGAATAAGGTTAAGGCTTTTAAGGAACGACAATCTGTCAGTCTTATATATTTTTTCCAATATTCAAATTTCCTTGATTTACAGTCATGCTTCTTTGTAAGTTGGATCTTCTTGATATGTATATATTCCTTTGACTATGATTTTGTTGTGATCCTTATTGATATGGTCAATCTTGGATTGATTTCAAAATCTTATGCAGATCTTTTATCTTCCATGTATTGATTATATTGTGCTTTTCCAGCTTCAACACCTTTGATTTGCTTTCCTCTTGGTTCTGATAGCTTCCTTACGGTTGTTTTGAAATTTATTCATCATTCAAAATAGATTAATGTTAACAGATAACACTCTTGAATTGTATGGTTTTACACTAGAGGACACACCCACCAAGTGTTTGATAAAATGCCGATTATGGTTTCTTGAGGAATTGAAGGTTCAATACATGCCTTATGAGTTGTGACTTTATAATGATGAAAGGAAGGTCTATATGATGACTATATAAGGAAGAGAGGAATCTATGTATATGATGTTACCTCTATAATGATGGGGATAACCAAGCCTAATTCGGGAGGATGTAGGCCCGGGTAACCTTGTTGAGGGATTTGTACCTCGATTGCTTTGCTTGGGAGGTGGATGGCCCATGCAACCTTTTTGGAGGTTTGTACCCATCAACCTTGTCGGGGGTTTGTCCCCATAAACCTTATTGGGGGGTTTGTACACTATCAACCTTAATGGGGGGTTTGTACATCATCAACCTCATGAAGGGGTTTGTACCTCATGTGCCTCTCCAAGGAGGTGGTAGGACTTGGATTGAACTATAATGGCCACACTTTGCACTCGTATTATGTTCTATACAAGCATGGTTCTACTTCAAGCATCATTCATATATGTCATATTGTTAGTATGATATTCATTACTTATGATTACCTATTAAGTGATGCCTATCTCTTGTTGCATTGCATCGTATATACTTAATACATTCAAATATACTAATGAATACTCTATGCCTTTATGATATCACTATGTAGGAAACAGAGATCCTATTGATTCTCCTTAAGGCTAGACGGATTATACAAGTTAGCTTATGGTAAGTCCTCAAGTCCGTGGATAATATCTATTTCCTCTCAAGATTATGTTTAGATTATGTCTTTTATGTTTGGATTACCTATTGCCATTATTATGAGGGTGAACCCTGTTGCTTGTTTTAGCCTCCGCTAAGTATCTAAGTCTTAGAGTTGTTGTTGGACATGATATGTATTATGATATGAGCTTTGACTCTCTCTTGACTCTTGTTGTTGTGATATTAATGATGTCCCTTAGCCCCAGTTATCCGTATTTCTACTTCTA
Source organism: Solanum ossicruentum (assembly GCA_025774065.1). Taxonomy (NCBI): domain Eukaryota; kingdom Viridiplantae; phylum Streptophyta; class Magnoliopsida; order Solanales; family Solanaceae; genus Solanum; species Solanum ossicruentum. The sequence goes on from JAOTQR010080200.1 coordinate 9,966, forward strand.
TGTTGCTATTTTATTGCTTCCCCAACCAAGGATATGCAATGATGTGGTAAGAGGCTTGCTTGGGATCACTTCGGA
>JAOTQR010080201.1:0-10040 GCA_025774065.1 Solanum ossicruentum
TCCCAAACTTTTCTATTTCTATCCAATTAAGGACTTCCGACTTCAATTTAATTTTTATCCGCCAAATTCACTTGATTTTATACTCCCGCACCATAAGTTAGTTAAATTTAAAATATACCTCAATCACAACCATTTTCCCGAATGAGCAATTGACCTCCATTTAGCTAATTACGGGGTCTAACAGTACATCGCGTGAACTCCTTTGTGATCGCATTGCTGGGCACTCTAGTCTTTCCTAGAGAAGACAAAAATATAGATACTCGCCTAATCTACATCGTGCGCAATTTGTCCAAAGGAAGAGACGTTGGAGGGAGCAGTATTGTGGCTATGATACTAGCAAAAATGACAAGGTCCTTGTCCAAATATGTTCGGGGTAAGAGATTCTTTTAGGGGTGCAATTGCTTATTACAACTGTGGCCAGTCGAGCACTTCTATGAAAGGGGAAACTTGATAGATATTCTTGATGGCGTGGGAAACAAAATACACCCAACAAGAATGCGTAGATTCGTTACGCCAATAGGTGCCGAGGAGTGGTTTGATTTCATAAAAGGTCTATCTGGTTACAACATGCAGTGGAAATATTATTGGTTGCAACCATCACATGCGATAGCAAGAGGAGACGAGCTTTACTATATTAAGCTCATCGGCCTAAAGGGGGTCCAACTTTATGCCCCTTTGCGAGCACTTAGACAGTTTGGCCTAATTCAAGTCATCCCTTTATGGTCCAACATAAGTTGTCTGAGCATTATTTTGGAGAGGAGATTCCACAAGTGCATAATATATGTAAGAGCTGGGAATGAGTATTGACAATTGTCATTCAAGAAGATCGCCCTTATTGTACTCCCAAATATTATGTGTGGATTCTCGAAGATGCTGAGAGAGTAGACCTGGATCAAGGAGGCAAACCGAGGTACGAGGATTTGTGGGAGAAGGTTTGGGCCCGAAACCTACTGAACGGGGATCACAATATCACTTTATAGATGAGAGAGTAGATTGTCTCAGTATACGGAGGCCCTCACATCTGAAGATTTTCTTTTTCATTTTCTAGTTATTTTTCTCTTTGTTATCCTTTCATCCCTTAGGTTTTTATTTTTCAAAGTTTATCCTATGATGTAATGGTTTGCCTTTTTCAATAAAACAGTTGGTTTATTTCATCTTATCTCTAACTCTAAATTTCAATCAACAATTTAAGGCTTGGATTAACTACCATGAATCACTTGCTTATTGCATTTTGCCTACCTTTGGCTCAACTAGGTCCCTTGCATATTAGGGCGATTCGTTTGTTAAAATACATGTTTATTGTTGCTATTATCCTAACCTCTAACAGGATATTGTTGATTTTGTTTTTCCCCTTTCCTAGGGTTGATCTGTTCGTCCATTCTGGCCTATTACATGAGATCAAAAAGGGCTCCTCCTCCTCTTCCACCACTACAAAGTCTGAACAACAAGAACAAGTGTAAGATGGTAGATGAGAACAACAACAACGAAAACTCTGATAGAGGGGCTCACTCTACTGATTTGGTGTTGAGACTGGAGCAGAAGATTTTAGAACTCGAAGAAGAAATGGCAAGCATGAGAAATCTAGGTAAGTTATCCATTTTGCTTGACACCCCTTTCGGGGATAACATGAAAGAACATGTCATTACTACCCAAGCCACACACCTATTTATGCTTCCCACTTCCTAAAATCGACCAAATTCCACCAATTTTCCACCTACAAATGCTCAACTTCCCACCCACCACTTACAAAATCCATACCATGCAGGCCCTTCTGAGTCAACATTATACCCACAAAATACTGGCCGTATCCCAATCATACCTCCGAAGCCCACCATCAACACCTCATATGCTCATGCTCCTGGAAACCACAACCAAAATCATATATATATATATATATATATATATATATATATCAAAACTACTCTGTATGCCCACTTCTAGCATGAATGATAATCTGCCCAAAAGGATATGCTAATTAAGTCCATGGCTGAGAAATTGGATAGCTTCACTAATTGCCTGCAGCAGGTTTGAACTAGTGAAAGGATGATAGGGTTGAGCTATGAAGACTTATGCATACATCCGGATGTGGAGTTGCCCGAGGTGTACAACCCCCCAAGTTTGAGCTATTCAATGGTATCGGAGATCCCAAAGCACACTTCTGCATGTATTGTGATAAACTTGCTGGGGTTGGAAGAGATGAAAAGATCAGGATAAAGCTATTTATGAGGAGTCTCACGGGAGAATCCTTAACATGGTTTATTGACCAAGATGCCTGCACATGGTTAAGTTGGGTAGATATGGCTTCCAAATTCATGGATCGATTCGGTTTCAACATAGAGAATGCGCCCAATTGGTTCTACATCTAGAACCTGAAAAAGAAGCCAGGTGAGACATTCAGAGATTATGTTGTTAGATAGAGGTCTGAAGTTGCCAAGGCCAGGCCTCCCATGGATAGTCTCATATGAAAGACTATTTCATTCGTGCAAAGGAACCCCAATATTTTGACAGGATAATGCTCGTTGCAGAAAAAAGTTTTGGGGACATCATCAGATTGGGAGAGAGAATCGAGGAAGGTATCAAAAATGGTACCATCATCAATTTGGAGGCTCTACAAGCCACCAATAAAGCGCTACAGTCTAGAAACTTACCAAAAAACCAGAAGAAGAAGGAAGTGGGTGCGGTCATGCTAGCGCATAAAAGCCCTATTAAACCACAAATTCCAACCACACCTCTCCCTCACTACCCAACATCACATTACCCTATGCCTTACCATCCTTACCCAACATGTACTCCTTACCAAGCTCCCTGTCCGCAATACCAACAACCCACATATCCTGAATAACACCCAACCAACATACTATCAAACCACTCCACCACCACCACTATCTCGTCAACACCAAATTATAGAAATTGTCCTAACTTTGACAAAAGGCCTACCAAAAACTACACTCACCTTACCTGTCGATACCCAAGCCAAATGGTATGACCCCAACAAGGTATGCTCCTATCATTCTGGAATGAAAGGACATACCACGGAGGTTTGCCGATCCCTTTGAGACAAGATCCAAAAACTCATAGACACCAAGACCATCCATCTTAAAGAACCCGTGCCTAACGTGTCCAATAACCCACTTTCTAATCATTAGGTGAACATGCTGGAAGTAGGAGTATCAGCAAATCTAGAAGTATCCATATGGTTGGTAGAGCAAGACAAGTTAGTTGTGGTAATAGCTCTTTTTATGGTACAAGGGCGCCGATCGTTTGAGGTAGAAGTTGCTACGCCCAAATCTCCTTTTGTAGTCACATGTGCTCCCCAAGCAAGTTTTGACACTCATGTCATTCCTTGGAGCTATAAGAAGGAAAATACAAGAGTAGAAGAAGCTAATGTTGCCCAAGGGGTAACCCGCTCCGGAAGAATATATACTCTAGAACACATGACTCAAGGAAGCTCAAGCATGACCAATCCTCCTGTCATAGAAGTAGAGGAGAGTGGTGTGTGGATAAAAAATACAAGCCAAAGAGTACTCTGTCACTGAGCAGTTGAGTAAGGTACCTACTCAAATTTCTATCTTGTCCCTCTTACAGACGTCAGAACTTCACCAGAAGGCCTTGATGAAAGTGTTGACGAGGCTTATGTTCCATCCAACATCACCGAAGGAGAAATAGCTCACATGGTTGGGGAAGTATTCAAGGAATACAAGATATCATTCCACGAGGAAGAGCTCCCGCCTGAAGGGACCACCTATAACCGAGCTCTTTACATCACCACCCAGTACCAAAACAGAGTAATTACTAAGGCTTTGGTTGACCCAGGTTCTAGACTAAATATTTGTCCACTTGGCACTATAACAAGGTTAGATGTGGATCTAGAAAAAATTCAAACCTATAAGATGAATGTGAAGGCCTTCAATGTCTCCCAAAGGGACACTATAGCGGAAATCACCCTGGACATGACTATTGGTCCAACAACTTTCCCTATCACGTTCCAAGTGATGGACATTCCTGCTTCCTACAATCTATTGCTTAGACGCCTGTGGATTCACATGGCTGGAGCAGTACCATCCACCCTCCATCAATGCCTAGAATTTGAGTGGGAGGATAAAGAGGTAGTAGTACACGGGGAGAAGGGGTATCCCGTCTATGCTGTTGAAGGGCGAGGCCATATGAACGGGGAAACGTTCCATATTGTTGAGCTGGTAGGAGATATTGAGCCAAAGCCATGGTATAGCCAGAAGAATTTGAGCATGCTGCTATGGTTGGGTTACGAACCAGGCAAAGGGCTAGGGGCCAGATTTCAAGGTATACACAAAACAATCTCCCAATATTTCAAAAATGATACCGTCGATTTGGGTTATGAAAGAAAGATACCTACGAGGATGTGAGAATGGGACTTCGACCTGCGATACATCATTATATCAAACATTTCAATTTGCTGGTTTCCTCGAGAGTAGTCTAGATGAAGAAAGGGACCGGCCAGAGAGTGTGAGGAACCTGTTCTTAACAGAGGATTTTTCTTATGAGGCCAGCAAAGCTCGAGTAGAAGAGGAAGAAAATGTGAAAGAAGAAAAAGCAAGAGTAATGGATGTAATGAATGTGATGCTGAACTCAAGGTATAAGATAGGAAAAGGTCTGGGAGCCAAACTGCAAGGAATCACCGAGCCCATAAAGCCTTTACGTCATTCAACCACTTTGGTCTGGGATATGCTTATATTGTGGAAGAATATCTTGACTGGGAACCACTTCTTGTTGGGAGTTATTATCACCTACCAAGTCTCTTACCACTCCTACACCAGTTTTTTCAATCTGCTGGGTTTATGAATGATGATACCAAAGATTTGCTGAATGGGTTGCAAAGTTTGTCCCTATCAGAGGTAGAAGAAGGTAGCTGTAATATCATAATTAATGAGGAGGAAGAGAAAACCCTAATGCAGAGAAAGGCCACGGAGACCATCATCAACAACTGGACCACCACGCCATCAAGACCACGTCGGGCACTTGGGTAGCAATGGAAATTCATCATGTTCTTTTATACTTTTCAAAATAAAGACTTTGTCATTGTCCTTTATGTTTTAAAAAATAAAGACTTTCTTATTTCATTTTAATGCTTGCAAATTTAGTAAACTCAAAGTTTGGCAATGCCTTTCGAAATAATAAAGTTTCTATTTTACTTATTGTTGATGTTATTTTATTTTACTATTTTGTTTCTTTCAGAAAAATTACTTTTTATAATGTTGAATTTGAGACTGTGGCACATAATGAGACTGCACAACATAACTTAACTGAAACAGAGGAGATGGATAAAAAAGAGGAATATGAAGAAGTTGCTAGAAAGATTGAGAAATTTGAGGGAAAGCCTAAGCAAATCTGGAAGAAACGGAAGTGGTAAATTTGGGCGATTTTGAAATGATTCAAGAGACAAGAATCAACATTCACATATCCGAAGTAAAGAAAAGAGACTACATCCAATTCCTGATAAAGAACAAGAATGTCTTTGCTTGGTCCTATGCAAATATGACAGGATTGAGCACTTCAATAATAGCCCATCGATTATCGCCTACCGGCCCTTCCTGTCCGTCGGTGAAGCAGCAACTTAGAAAATACAAGCCTAATCTGAGTTTGAAAATCAAAGAAAAAGTATCAAAACAATTGGAGGCCGGAATTCTTCAAATAACCAAGTATCTAACTTGGCTTGTCAACATTGTGCCCGTACCTAAGAAATATGGTAAAGTTAGAGCTGCGTGGATTATCGAGACCTTAAAAGGCTAGTCTTAAAGATGAGTTTTCACTCCCAAACATACACATTCTGATAGACAATTGTGCAAAGCATGACACACAGTCATTTATAGATTGCTTTACTGGCTACCATTAGATCAAGATGCATAAGGATGATGCTGAGAAAATAGCCTTCATGACACCTTGGGTTGTTTATAATTACAAGGTGATGTCGTTCGGGTTGAAGAATGTTGGGGCTACTTACATGAGAGCAATGACCACCTTATTCCATGACATGATCCATAAAGAGATTGAGGTATACATAGATGATGTCATCATCAAATCAAAGAGTAGATGTGACCATTTGTCTAATCTTCAGAAATTTTTTAACAGGCTGCGAAGATACAACCCGAAGTTGAATCCAGCAAAGTGTGCTTTTGGGGTTCCTATTGGGAAGCTGTTTGGTTTTATTATCAGTCATTAAGTTATTGAACTTGATCCAACAAAAGTCAAGGCCACTCGCGATCTCCCTCCTTCGAAGAGCAAGAAGAAAGTGATGAGTTTCTTAGGTAAACTCAACTACATCAGTCGTTTCATCACCCAGTCGACCGTCATCTCTGAGCTAATCCTCAAGCTGATGAAAAAGGATGTTGCTATTAAATAGACCCCATAATGTTAAGAGGTATTTGACAAGATCAAAGACTATTTGTCTAATCCTCTGGTGCTGGCCCCTCCAGAGTCTGGTAGGCCTTTGCTACTGTACCTGTCGGTCATGGACAATGCTTTTGGGTGCGTTTTGGGGAAACATAATGAAACAGGAAGAAAAGAGCAGGAAATCTACTATATGAGTAAGAAGTTTACAGATATGAGTCTCGATACTCTTTGCTCGAACACATGTGTTGTGCTTTGACTTGAGTGGCCCAGAAGTTGCGGCATTATCTCTCAGCACACGCGACATATTTGATCTCAAGAATGGATCCTTTAAAGTACATTTTTCAAAAGCCCATGCGCACATGTAAATTGGCAAAGTGGCAGATATTTCTGAGTGAATTTGACATAGTCTATGTCACATAAAAGACGGTGAAGGTACAAGCGTTAATTGATCATTTGGCAGAAAATCCTGTAGATGAAGAGTACGAGCCTCTGAAGACTTATTTCCATGACGAAGAGGTGGCTTTTGTAGGAGAAGACATCTTTGAAGAATACAATGGTTGTAGAATGTTCTTTGATGGAGCCAAGAATCTCAATGGGTCAAGCATCGGAGCTGCTTTGGTTTCACCAATAGGTCAACACAATCCGAAATCAACAAAACTCAGATTTCATTACTCCAACAACATGGATGAGTATGAGGCTTGCATCTTGGGTCTTCGATTAGCCAACAGTTATTTGGATGTCCAGGAGATTTTGGTAATAGGAGACTTAGATTTGTTGATGCACCAGGTACATGGTACATGGGCGGCAAGAAATTGAATGCTTCTACCATATTTGGATTGTGTATAAAAGATTTGCAAAAGGTTTACTAAGGTGGAATTCAAACATATTCCACGAATCCAAAATGAGTTTGCAGATGCTTTGGCCACATTAACTTCCATGATTCAACACCTTGAACAGAATTACATTGATCCCATTCACATTCATATACATGAGCAGCCCACATGTTGCTTGGGGAGGAAGAACCAGATGAGAAGCCATGGTACGATGATATCCAGTGATACTTGAAGAGTAGAAGTTACCCAGATAATGCGACAAAAGTACAAAAGAGCACAATTAGGAGGCTAGCAAACCAATTCTTCTTATTAAGCAGAGAAATCCTATATAAGAGAACTCCCGATTTAGGATTGCTGAGGTGCATTGGAGCTAGAGCGGCGTCCAAACTAGTAGAAGAGATTCGTGCAGCAACATGTGGAAAATAAGATCCTCAGGTTAGGATATTCTTGGTTGACTATAGAGATAGATTACATTCAATATGTTCAAAAGTGTCATCAATGCCAGACCCATGCCGGTATGATCCGAGTTCCTCCCAATGATCTCCATGTCACTAACTTACCCTAGACTTACGCAGCCTGGGGTATGGATGTCATTGGTCCTATCGAGCCAGCGGATCAAGCAGACACAGATTTATTCCTGTGGCAATTAACTACTTCACCAAATGGGATAAAGCCACATCTTACAAATCTGTCACCAAGAAGGTTGTCGACGATTTTCTCAAGAACAACATTATTTGCCGATTCAGGGTGCCCAAAACAATCATCACTGATAATGATGCAAATCTCAATAGCAATCTGATGAGGGAGGTTTGTGAAAGATTCAAGATCCACCATCGAAATTTCACCGCATATAGGCCCCAAATGAATGGAGCGGCAGAAGCTGCAAATAAGAACATAAGATACTGTGGAAAATGATCGATAATCACAGGCAGTGGCATGAAAAGCTACCATTCGCACTATTGGGGTATTAAACTACCATTCGGACTTCTACTGGGGCAACACCTTACTTTTTGGTTTATGGTAATGAAGTTGTAATTCCTGCTGAGGTTGAAAAACCATCTTTGAGAATCATTCAGGAAGCGGAGCTGAGTGACACCAAATGGATATGAAGAAGGTTTGAACAATTAGCATTGATTGACGGAAGAAGGATCGATGCAATCTGTCACGGATAATTGTATCATAATGGAATGACTCGAGCATTCAATAAGAAGATCAAACCAAGGTATTTCTCCCCCGGGCAATTTGTTTTGAAGAAAATCTTTCCAAATCAAGATAAATCCAAGGGCAAGTTCGCACCAAACTGGCAAGGTCCATATATGGTCCATCGTGTCTTGACTGGAGGAGCACTTATACTCGCATAAATGGATGGTGAAATCTAGCCTAGACCCATCAATGCAGATGTTGTGAAGAGATACTACATTTACACTTTGTCTTATGCTCTTTGTACTTGGAACTACGTCAGACCTGATTCCCATTTAAGAGGAATACGTAGGCGCTCCTATGGAGTTCGGTCTTATCATAATAAAATCTTTATTTTCTCCCTCAACACAATATAACTGGGGTAGAATTTTTTATACAAGCTCAAAAATTCACAATGAAGCAACACAGATCTCGCAAAAGAAAGTCTAAATTTCGCACTGGGTATTTCAAAAGTGCTTCATCAATTGGATGTTGGGTTCGTCCTAGACTATGCCACCATCAAGGATTCAACCTCACTTATAAATTATCAACTGTTTTTTTTAATTATTTTCAAAATATATAAATACATACTACTTTCAAAATTCAAATGTTATACCATTTACCCAAGACAAAAGCCCTACAAGAGTCTGGATATCAACAACAAGTGGAGCGTACCAGCCATGGCCATGGACAGATCGACCTTCTCCTTTTATAAACTAGCAGTTTTTCTTTGAATGCAGAAAGGACACATATTTCAACATTGTTCGAACAAGCTCATTTCAGTAAGACAAAATATTACTCTACATTTTGCATTATATTTGAGCCCAAGAATGACATCGCATTGGCCCGATAATCCTACATCTGCATTTTGGCTCGAGATTTGCATTTGCTCGAGAATTTGCATTACATGTGCACAAATTCACATGATATTGGTTCAAAAATTGCATATGCCAAATTTTGCATAAGATTGGCTCGAGATTTGCATTGTATTATGCTAAGAAATTATATTTTATTGCCCCGACAAATTGTATGTGCCCTAAAATTTGCATTGTATCAAGTCCGAAAATTGCATTTGACATGATATTGGCCCGAAAAACTGCGTATGCCCGAATTTTGCTTACTGAAGGCCCAGGATTTGCACTGTATTGCATTGACTCGAGAATTTGTGTTGCATGATATTGGCTAGAAAATTGCTTAATTGCATATGCCCTAAAAATCGCATTGCATCACATTCGGAAATTACATTTTTTTGGCCCGAGAAATTGCATATACCCCAAGATTTGCATTCTATTATGCCCGAGAATTGCATCTTGTATAATATTGGCCCTATAACTTCCATATGATCGAAGTTCTATTTGTGCTGGCCCTAATAGGTACCTGAGATATTGTCACACCCCACACTAGGGTCGTGACCAGTGCCCGATAGGGGCACCTAAACACATACTAAACCGAATTCCCTCATATACATAGCCTAGAAATCTACCAAAATTTCGGCAGAGTTTCCGATGTTTTACTGACTAACCTCACCTGCAATAAAAGATTCAGCAGCAGCCCAAGCGCATATACAAATACATAAATCTCATATACATACATAAACGCGGGCCGACAAGGTCTCCGCTGCGGTCTTGCCGCCTAATAAACATAACATACATGCATAATGCG
>JAOTQR010080202.1:0-41186 GCA_025774065.1 Solanum ossicruentum
TCAATTGTGCTTAACACTTTTAAGCAATTAATTCACCAATTATTATTAATATTTTATAATATCCCTTATATTTTCTGGGGCCTCCTATCTCCTATAGGGAGATAGGAGGCCCCACTTAAGAGGTGCATTTTTTTCTTATCATTGAATTAGGAATGAGCTATTCTTATGCATAGAATCGCGATTTAAGGTATGATTTGACTTTTAATCCCATGTATGCATGACTATGATTAAAATGACTTATCATCCCATTAGAAACATGCTCATGTGTATATATATGTGTTTTCACGGGAAATGACTTAGAACTGAATGAGATTGGAGGTGTCACAACCTGAACCCAGGGTCTAGCCATGACATGATGAATACTGCACCCGAAGGCATCCCATCCAAGTCTATTGTTCATATCATAAGTATACATAAGATAAAACAATCATTCATAAGAGATTTAATCAAGAGGAAACATAGTCTCATACAAGCTACATATAGGAGTCAATTATTTTACATTAAATGGAATTACATCAACATAGTGTCCAAAGCATACCTCTACATCATAGATCTTGGCGGGGACTAGAACATAGCTTTACTAGCTCACCCTCAAGATTAGCAAAGTACAAGAGTCTTAGTCATCATAAGTAAGAAGTATAAGGTTGTGTCCCCAAACCATGGGAACACATAAATCTTCAATAGAAATACCACAACCTAGCCACAAATGTGAGGAGTAGAATGTCGTCCGTCCCTACATGGTGACATAATATAGGTAAGAGTATGTGTAAGTACGTTGGAGTGTACTAAGTATGTAAGCATGCAATATATCAATTAACATTATACATAATAACAATGTGTATTGACTTAGCAATAGAATAAGGACAAGATATGCATGAGTAATGCACCACTTAAAATTATATGTGGAAGCATCATAAAATATTTCATTGTCTAATAGACATATATGTGGGAATAAGACCATAACCGACCATAAGACTATGCAGACTAATACATGGAATCCCGATGTTCCCTCTACACCGAGCAAAAGAGGAATCTACTTTGTCCAGGTAGACCCGATCCTCACCCAATAGGCACTTTGTCCAGGTAGATCCAATCCTCACCCTATAGGCTCTATCCTAGCATGGTGAGAACCAATCATTTGATCCAAACCTCTAGGCTTTATCCTAGCATAGTGAATGTCCATTATTAAATCTAAATAGTTCTATTGGCACACCTTTAAGACATAATAACATAAATATTATTCCTATGGTGACACATATTTGTGGAACAATAAAATCTACCAATACCCTCTCGGTGCTGAGTCATATCTCACAGAATACATAATCATGCATATACTTAGACATCATCATAATTCATACTTTATCAACAATACTTTCATAGCTTATAAAATAGATCTCATGACTTTATCAGAACATCAAAATAGTCCATCTACATAATTTTTTATATAGTGTGGGTATACTCCCCATCTTATCATGATTTCATAAACATTAGGGTCTTAAGTCACCCTAATATTGTCATCATTAAAATCATCATCATAAGATCATACTTTCATACTTAAAATCATATTTTAAAAGTCATAGCTTGATCATACAAAATTAGGGTCATGTGTGGGTTCATAAATAATTGAGTTAAAATCATGCAAAGATGAAAATCATGTAGTAATCATTCAAATTAAATCACATCGAATTATTTGTAAAAGAACCTACATCAATGTCAAAAAGCCATAATCATCATATACTTGAAATCATTCATGGTAAAATCAACAATATCATGCAATTAACTTGAATTCATAGTAGGATAGATCAATGCTCATCAATCATAATGAAGAAATTGAGTAGAAGTAGAGAAAATACATACAATTTTATAATTGAATTAAGATAAAAATTGAGAATTTAGAAGGGGATCCATAGAAGAAAGGATTCTATAGATAAAGCTCGCATACCTTAAGTGATTGACTTGAAAAACTTGAAGAAAAATAGAGAATTTTGCTTACACTTGATCTTCAATGGTGTTTTTGCTTGGAGGAGAAGAAAGTCCTTACGGGTAGTTTTAGTGAGAGAATTTTTATGATGTGTAAATGGTTAAAGAATTAGATTAATTTGGGGTTAAAGGCAATTTATAGAATGGAATTTGGTGCCAAAAGTTGTCCTAAATCACTTAAACAGGCTTAGAAAAGAGTTTACGACTTTTTCACTTGGTGCAAGAATTTGAAGAAAAAATTTGAATAGTCATGGAACAAATCCACGATGTGGACTTGTTTCATCATAGTTCTTTTCTTTTTTTTACAAAATTCAATTTCCCCCCTGTTTTGACCTAGGAATGGGTCTAGATAACTTTTGTACATAAGTTAACCCTCTACGCAACGCAGAGAGGTTGCATACTTTCTGGATAAGCAATTTCTTATGAAAAATTATTTTACGACATAGTTGATCTAAAAATTGAAAGAGACTATTTTTCCACACAATTTTGCCTCCTAAATAAGAATCTGGCCTCAAACTTCTCAAAAAGAATATGGATAATGTAAGGCCCGATATGTTGTGAGGTGTAAAAAGGTCCTAAGAAATAAAATCTGAAACTTTTTGAAGTACCAATGGGTTTTACGGAAGGGCCTGTGCACCGTAAGTGTCCCCATGGGCCATATCTTGGGCTCGTGGAATGACGGTCAGAGTTGGCAAAATGTTGATTTCTGAAGTTGGGTATATGAGATATCAGACGACCTGTAGATCGATTTATGAGCCATAAGACCTATCGTAAATTGAGGATTAGAGGTAGTTTTTGAGGATTCAAAATATTACCAAATGAAACCCCATTCCTTTGACCCGTAAACTAGACTATGGGCCGTAATCGAGGTTTCGTGGCCCTGTTCAATAGGTTTTTAAATATGGTAATTTTGATCATTCCTATTATCATATGCGTATGCTACGTCGATTTGACCCTCAATTGTCCCATTTTCATCCCTATACAACCCTAATCTACTCTATTCCCATTCATTCCAAAATATTCAAAGTCCCAAAACACTCTCAAGTCCTTCAAAGCTTCCAGGAGAAGAGGCCAAGCTAGGGTTTCAGGTTATTCACTTTCAAAGTCAATTTTTCCTCCATAAAATTAACAATTGGTATGTGGATTTTGATTGTGAAAACCTTTCCTCCATCAGTTCAACCTTTCCTCTCCCTTATTTATTTTCAAGTTATGGATATTTATGAAATTTTTATGAATTCTTTTATATGAAAATATTATGAATATATGTTGTGATGTTTTACCTTTGTACATGCTTATGCATTGAAATACCATATGAAATTTTTGGATTTTTATCAGGGTTTGATGATATCGTACCTAAGTCTTACGATACTTTTGGTTAGTTATTTTGAAAAATGCTCAAATGATTTTATACTACTTCTTTCCTATCATTTACTTTTGAATTGCATGGTTTTAAACTTATATACATGTACCCACCATGATGTGATTAAAGATGTATGTCAAGCTTCAATGATATTGAGGGTCTTGCACCTACTTATGCAAACTATAAATGATATGAATTTTGAAACGCCTATTCAGTAAGACCCCATCTATGAGGTGTATGAAAGTGTCACGAAGGAAAGCCTTGGAAAATTTGAAACTGTAATATTTTACAAAGTGGTTTACGACTCGTAAGATGAAGTATGACCTTTAAAGTTGGTTCACGCAAACCTGGCAGGCTTGGTGAAATTTGGAATCTTTGAAAGATTGATTTACGACTCATTAGATGACCCGTAAAGTCCTCCACAAGTTGTAGACCATATCATAGAATGAGAATCAGAGAAGGGGTCTTTGAGAGTCTATCAAACGAAACACCATCTATTACACGTATAATGATTTACGAGTCATAGATCGTGTCGTAGAGGGAGGATTAGAGAAAAAGGGGACTCTAAAGTTTGGAAAGAGGGCCATCAGATGAAACCCCATCTACGACTCATAGAATGATCTAAGACCCATAAATCGAGTCTCATAGACTTGTCTGGCCAGTTTTTAAAAGAAGCAGTTTGGTCATTTCTTAGCATCTTATGTCTTTACTACGTCATTTTGACCTTCAAAGGAACCCTTTATCATCCCTCTAAGCCCTAATCCCTCTCATTTTTCCTCCTCATTCAAACTCTCTAAGTCCCCAAATCCCTCTCAAATCTTCAAGCTTTCAAGAAAAAGGAACAAGCTAGGGTTTTGGTTTCTTCCCCTCCAACTTGGGTATTCTCTTCATTAAGTTTGTAACGTATGTGAGTTTGATTGTGAGGACCTTTCCCTAACAAGCTAGGGTTTTGGTTTCTTCCCCTCCAAGTTGGGTATTCTCTTCATTAAGTTTCTAAGATATGTGGGTTTGATTGTGAGGACCTTTCCCCTCACAAGCTCAACCATTTCTCCTCCAAGTCTTTTTCCGGGTCATGAGTATTTATAAAGATTTTATGAACTTTTGCATGATATGACTATGAAGAAAACTATGATGATATTACGATGACCATTATGTTATTAGTCTTTGTATAGTATGATGAAATGGCAACTCATGGGTTATATATGATTTAAAATGAGGGTTTAATAATGCTACTATGCTTTGTTATGATAAGGTGGGTTATTTTGCATGATTTAAAAAAAATAGGGTTTTGCTACTCTTCTCATATCTAAAGGTTTTGTTTTTGCATGGTCTTGAGCATGAATGCATACCTACCATATTTTACTACATCATGGACCAAGCTTCTTATTTTGACGAAGGCCTTCTGCAAGATAAGTGATTTACGAATGAAATAAATTGTGAAGGGTTATTATATATGCTATGAATTATGAGAATGTTATGGAAGTTATGAAAGGTTATGACACCCTATCTTTGATATGATGAAGCCTTGGTTTTAGTGAGCTACTCTATTAAATTTGAGGAAACTAAGATGTTTTGCATACTATGATAACAAGAATAATTTAAGTATTCCTTGGGATAATGACCTAGCACAAAGCGGACCTTGGTAGATAACCATTATCCAATACCTACGTCACCACCATAGGTTTGAGAATAGGCTAATGGATCCATATAGCTTAAGTTACATGATTGACCAAAATGGGTGGTGCTCCCTGATGATGTTCACGCTCCAATAAGAAAGCGGTCGTTGTCAGCAATTAACCTTATCGAAGGTTAGGGTTGAATCCACAGGGATTACGGGGCTTGATGATGTGCTATCAAAATACAACACATTTGATGCCTAAAACAAGGAATTTTGTGAGTTCTTAATGCAACATTTTATGATTTTTATGTATTTTTGGGTTTTTACTGCAGAAAAGGTAGGTTGGCATGATTTTGGAAAAAAATACAGATTTTGCTGAAACGCAAGACATACGAGCTCACCTACGAGTCGTAGCCCAAGATATGAGTTGTATGGTGATCTCGTAGACAGAACTAGCGAGCAAAAATCTGAAATATGCTAAGTGGAGATCAACCCTATGATGCTACCCTATGAGTCATAGGGCTTACTTCGACTCATATAGGTGCACTCATAGCAGGAAACAGAGAGCCAAAACTTTGCACCAAAAGCTGAAGGCCTAGACTATGAGAGGAGCAATACAAGTCATAGCACAAAAAATGACTCGTACCAGTTGAGTCCAAAATGCCAAGAACCTGATACGAGATCCCGATTAAGACTCGTAGGTCACCCTAATAGTCGTACTTGCGAGACAAACTAGATGCCAACTGTCATTTCTGTGTAATTTTTAGGGTAAATTTGTAAATACTATAAATACTTTAAGTTAGGATTTTATGGGGAGAGATTGCAGATTCTAGAAATTGAACTTCACCTTTGAATATTCTCTCAAGAATATTTTAGGGTTTTAGGATAGATTTTACTGGAAAACCCACTTTTGGGGAGTGCAAATCTCATATTGTATTAATTCTCAATATATCAAGCTTGTGGTTTGTAACTTGTGGTGCTTTCAACTTCATTGATTTGGGTAAAACTCTGAACTATGTCTTTTTTTTGCATTTTTGTTGATTTTGCCTTAGCCATGTGTAGCTAAGCACCCACAACTTGGGATTGTGGGAACCATGGGTAGTTGACTTGAGATGACCTAGATTTGTTGTATTTCTATGATTGGGATTTTTCATGTATTGTCTACTTCTCTTCATTATGATTGTTGTTTGGTGGTGGTCAACACCAAACCCTGCCTACTATCATGATCCCGACCAAGGTAGTGACGAATAGGAAAAGGGAAGTAGATGACAGGATTGATTGATATGTTCTCGTCTAATCAACAAAATCTAACCAAGGGGAGGTTGACTGGGATAATAGGTAATAGATAGTGCCATGGTGAAATTTATCTTCACCTTCACAAGAGGGATGGAAGAACCTAAGTTATCACCCTGCATGTGAATCTGCAATCGTAGTTATGTTGTTTAGGGTAATCGAGTCGACGAACCATGGGAAACACAATTCCCAATTTGTCCCCAAATTTGATTGTTTTCCTACATAGTTAGTTTTGTTTTTATTATTATTCTTGAATTACAAAGAAAACCCCCCATTTAGAGATTTTAGTTATAAATACTTGAAATGATTGATAGTGAATTCTTGTAGTCAAACCCTGTATTCCTTGTGGATTCGACCATAACCTTCGGTTAAGTTAATTGTTGACAGCGATCGCTTTCTTATTAGAGCGTGAACATTATAAAAAATTATGGCTCTATTGCTGGGAAATACAACTAGGTTTTAACTTGATTTCACTATTAGTTAGTTCAAGTGTTAATTTCTAAGCTCTCTGGTATTTTACTTTTGTTTTTGTTCTTGTTGTTTCATTTTACTTGCAGGGTGTATTAGTTGTATACCTAACACAAGGAGCCAAGGCACTCCCTTAGCTTTGACTAATATGGAGATCCATCATCTCTTTAGAAGAATGGCTCAAGAGAATGAGGAAGTCATGGTTGACGATGATGTGAATATGAATGATGATATGAGGAGAAAAGATAATCCATCCTTGAGGGATGATCAGCCACAAATTAGGGATTTTAACGAGAAAGTATATGGTTGGAACCAATATTGCTTGAACCCTATGGCCATGGACGTTACTGGTGCTATAGTATTTCCTCTACTACCGGCAGACACTAAGTTCTCGCTGTCAAGTGGGTTACTTCAAATGCTCCAAAACCACGGGTTATTAACAGGGCTAGCTTCAGAGGATCCTCATCGTCATTTCCACAATATGGTTTTTCTCTGCACAAGTGTCATGGGGACACAAAATATTTCTTTTGATGTTGTTGGTTTGTGGGTGTTTCCATTGTCACTAACTAGGAATGCAATGTTGTGGTTGTCTGAGCTTCCTTCGGGTACTATAACAAGTTGGGCAGAGCTTTAAAAAGTGTTTCTAGAAAGATATTTCCCAAGATCACAGAAGCTAAAGCTCAAAGATCAAATTAACAACTTTGAGCAATTGCCGGTGACCCTATTAGTACCACATAAGAGTGATTTACCAAATGCTTGAGGATGGCCCCTAATCACAAGATTATTGATGATGGCTTGTTTGAGATTTTCTATTGGGTACTTGACGAGAATAGTGAAGCTTGTGCCAATACAATCATGGGAGGCATGTTTCTTGACCAACCTTTTGCATTGATAGTTCCAAGGATGGAGCAAATGGTTAAAACCAACAGAGCATGGGGTCAATGAGAGCGAGGTGCAATGAAGACTTCTTGTGCGGTCAACACCAATAATGAGTAAGCAAAGGACCATGAAGAGATCATGGAGCAACGTGCTCAACTTCTCACAAGTATGGACTTGGCCTTGAAGCAAAACCAAGCAAGTGTCAAAGCGGTCATTCACCAACGTCCTAAGGTTCCTATCTATGAAGATCCATTCTTTGATGAAGATGCTTATTTTGTAATTAATCAAGTGGCTGGTTTCCAGAATAACCCCCAAGGGTGCAACGCTTGGACTATTAGAGGCAAGGCTCCGGGAATCATAGTCGGAACTACAACTATGATGGTACCTATAGAGATAACCAAGGTGGATACTATGAAAGGAATAGAATGCTGAATATTTAATGGGGTAGAAGAGATAGTTATAGGAATGGTCCTTATGTGCTGCCCCACAACCGTGATATCGTTCCAAGCACTTCAAGGCTTGAAGATATGTTTGACAAGTTGTTGAAAAGAGCCGATCACTAAGATAAGACCTTAAAGGGAATGAAAGCAGATATTTCAAGTACTAACCAAAAAATAGAGTCTCACTCGGTGGTGATTAAGCAACTAGAACAATAATTTAGGCAAGTTTCTTCATAATTGAACCAACACCAAAAGGGCACCTTCCCAAGTAACACGGTTCAAAATCCTAAAAATGAAGGGCATTACATAGCAGTCATGACTCAGAGTGGCAAAAGCACTATTGATATCCCTATGCCAAAGGTTATGGATGGAAGCCGCAAGAAGAGGGTGAATGAAGAGACCAAGGCACTTAGCACAAAAAAGAAACCAAAGAAATATAAAACCTTCCCAAGACCCCCTCCGCCTATTCCCCAAAGGCTTGGGAAAAGAAAAGAGGAAGGTAAGTTTGAATAATTTTTGGAGATGCTCAAGAAGTTGTCAGTGGACATCCCCTTAGTTAAAGCTCTTGAGAGGATGCCGAGGTATGCTAAATAGATGAAAGATCTAGTTGAGAAAAAGCAAAAAGCTAGCCAAGACCTCTCATAAAATTTAAACATTATAGTGCCATCACCACAAAGTCATTAGTGCAAAAGCAGGAAGATCCAGGTGCGTCTACCATACGATGCACAGTTGGGGAACTTACATTTTCTAGAGCACTATGTGATTTGGGAGTAACATTAACTTAATGCCTTTTGCCGTATTCAGAAAGCTTGGCCTGGGTAGCCTTGTTCCTATAAAGATGTGGTTGTTTATGGCAGACACAACAGTCAAGAAGCCTGCGAGGATACTTTATGATGTGTTGGTCAAGGTTGATAAATTTATATTTCCCACAGATTTTGTTATACTTGACTATGAGGTTGATTTTGCAGTCCCTATCACCTTGGGAAGACCTTTCATAGCCAAAAGCAGAGCATTGGTGGATATGGAAAAGAGTCTGATTACTTTCAGGTTTGGTGAAGAGAGAGTTGTGTTTCAAATGGGCCAATAAGATAGGAAAAGTTGTGAGTTTCAGGTCTTCTCAATGATTTAAATGAGCGAGGATGATGAAGTGGAAATCCTACTTGAGTTGAGGCTGGCAGTTGAACCTTTGGCAGCTATGTTGATGAATTTCGATAGTGAAAGCATTTCTGACTATGAGGAAATGCTAAATGCTCTTGGAGTGTCATTTGGGCCTAGTCGACAGGCTAGGTTAGAGTTGGATTTGCACAACAGGGAAATGCCACCTACAAAGCCTTTTATAGAAGTCCTTCCTGAGTTAGAGTTAAATGCACTACCAATATATCAGTATGCATACCTAGGAGAAAACAACACTTTGCCAGTATAATTGCAGCCAATTTAAGTGAAGTCCAAACAGAGGCCCTCGTGTCCGTTCTCAAACAATTCAAACGGCTATTGGGTGGACAATTACAGACATCATTGGTATATCCCCTGGGATATGCACTCATAAGATTCAACTGGTCAAGGATTACAAACATAGTATCGAGCATCAGAGACGGTTGAATCCCCCAATGCAAGAGGTTGTGTGGAAAGAAATCATCAAGTGGTTGGATGTAGGAGTAGTATACCCGATCGCCGATAGTGAATGGGTTATCCCAATGAAGTGTGTGGCAAACAAGGGAGGTATCATAGTGGTATATAATGCAAAGGATGAGTTAATTCCAATATGACCAATCACCGGATGGAGAGTGTGTATAAATTACAGAAAACTCAATGCTTCCACCGATAAAGACCATTTTTTGGGCCCTTCATAGACTAAATGCTTGAAAGACTGACAAAGATGGGATAGTACTATTTCCTTGATTGATACTCTAGGTATAACTAAATTGCTATTGCGTGTGAGGATCAAGAGAAGACAACTTTCACATGTCCATATGGTACCTTTTAAGAGAATGCCTTTTGGACTGTGTAATGCTCCATCCATATTTCAAAGACGCATGATGTCTATTTTTTTGGATATGGTTGAAAGCACTATAGAGGTGTTCATGGATGATTTTAGTGTAGTTGGACAGTCTTTTTAAGATTGTTTACTACATTTGCGTGATGTGTGCAGAAGTGTGTTGACAGTCATTTGGTGTTGAATTAGGATAAATGTCATTTTATGGTCAAAGAAGGCATCGTCCTTGGTTACAGAATTTCAGACAAGGGAATCGATGTGGATAAACCAAAAATAGAGGTTATCGAGAAACACCACCAATCTCTGTGAAAGGTATCCAAGTTTTCTAGGCTAGCAGGGTTCTACCGATGCTTCATAAAGAGTTTTTCCAAGATCTCACAACCCTTGTGCAAGTTATTGGAGAAAGATGACAAGATTGTGTACGATGATGCATGCAAGCAAACCTTCGAAGAATTGAAAAGAAAGTTGACTACAACACCCATTATATGGCTCTGGATTGGTCAAAACAATTTGTACTAATGTGTGACGCAAGTGGGGTTGCGTTAGGTATGGTGTTGGGGAAGCGCAGGCATAGAATTCTGCATACTATCTATTATGGTAGCAAAGAATTTAATATGGCCCAGAAAAATTATACAGTAACTGAACAAGAATTTCTTACCTTGGTTTTTGACTTTGATAAATTTTATTCATACTTGTTGGGAGCTAAAGAGATAGTACACATAAACCATGCAACACTCAAATATTTGATGGATAAAAAGGATGCAAAATCGATACTGATCAGATGGTTACTCCTCTTGCAAGAATTTAATTTTGATGTGATTGATAGAATAGGATCAGAAAATCAGGTAGCTGACCATCTTTCTAGATTGGAAGAAAAGGCTATGGTGAAACTTGATGATGGACTTGACATCAATGATTCATTCCTCGATGAGAGAGTCTTGGCAGTCTCACATGATCTTATACCTTGGTTTGTAGACTATGCTAACTACTTGGTGAGTGATAAAGTGCCTTCTGATTTGAAGACCCATCAACGTTGCAAGTTTATGCATGACACAAAGAAGTTCTTCTGGGTCGAGCCAATTTTTTTCGTATTTGTGCGGATGGGATCATCCATAGATGTGTTTCAGAAGTAGAGATGATGAGTATTCGTGAAGCATGCCATTCATTGTTGGTGGGTTGCCATCACAGTGGAGCTCGAGCTTCTTATAAGGTGTTGCAGTGTGGCTACTATTGACCATCTATACATCAATATGCACATGATTATGTTAAGTCTTGTTATAGATGCCAAAGAGAGGGTGGGGTTTCGCGAAGGCATGAACTCCCTCTAAATCCTATTTTGGTGATAGAACTATTCGATGTTTGGAGCATTAATTTTATAGGACCCTTTGTTAGCTCTCGTGGTAATAAGTATATTCTGGTTGCAGTTGATTATGTCTCTAAATGGGTAGAGACAATAGCCTTACCAAACAATGAGGGCAAGAGTGTTACCAGGTTTCTCTGAAGAAACATTTCCACCAGGTTCGGTACACTTTGGGCAATTACCAGTGATGGAGGTTCTTACTTTTCCAATTGACTGTTCAAAGCTCTCCTTGAAAGGTATGGTGTGAAGCACCGAATGGCAACCCCGTACTGTCCCCAAACAAGTGGGCAAAGGGAAGTATCAAATAGGGAGATAAAGCAGATCTTATCCAAAACGGTGAATGTGAATCGTACTGATTGGTCAAGAAAGTTAGATAATGCCTTATGGGCCTATCGCACAACCTTCAAAACTCCAATCAGAATGTCTCCATATCAATTGGTGTTTGGGAAAGCATGTCATCTACCAGTTGAACTTGAGCATAAGGCACTATGGGCACTAAAGAAGCTAAATCTAGACTGGAATGAAGCAGCAACATCTCGATTAATGTAAGTAAATGAGATTGATGAGTTTAGGTTGTGAGTGTATGAGAGCTTGGCACTATAAAAGCAAAGGATAAAAGTTCAACATGATCGCAGAATTGAGAGTTGCCACTTTGCTCCAGGAGACATGGTGTTGCTTTATAACTCTAGGTTGAAGTGGTTTTCCGGGAAACTCATATCCAAATGGATGGGGCCTTTTAGGGTGGTTCACATTTTAAGTTATAGAGCCATCGAGTTAGAAAGCAGGGATGGTAAAATCTTCAAAGTCAACGATCAGAGGGTCAAACTATACATGGGCGATATAGAAGAAATCAAGATAGTGGAAGATTGGGACCTTGAAGAGGCATGAGTACAAAACACTTCATGTCGTGCCGTGACAATAAATCAGGCACTTCCTGGGAGGCAACCCAAGGTATGCCCCTTGTACTTTTTCCACATGTCTTTACTTTGAGGACAAGTGTTCTATTTTGGTGGGGTGTGGGAAGTTATGGATTAAGGTGAAGTCTGAGTAACCTCGAGTCCATAAATTCCCCTATTTTTGATCCCAAGGTTTTCTTACAGTGATTCTTTTTCCTTGTGGATGTTTAATTTTCTGTTGAACCAGCATGTGTTAGGTAGTGTAGATAATGTGTAAATACATAGTAGTATGGTTTTTTGGCATATACATAACTTTTAAATACTTTTTTGGATAGTTTGGAAAATTTAGGTACCCTCAAAATTTTTGAGATTGTAATTATTGATGCAATCATGCATTTTGATTATCTGGTGATGTTTTTTCTGATAATATGAAGGTAAGTTGAGGTTGGAAGCATGACCTGTGAGTCTATACTTTATTGTGTGTGCAATGCCATGTGTGTTGTGAACTTATTTTGCTGCATTCATGTATTATGTATGGACTCATAACTTGCCTTGGTACTCTAAGATTGGATTGGTGATGTGGTTGATTTGGAAGAGATCTTAGGCCTTTGTTCTTTTAGTGAGCCCACTTTTCCCTATATGACCCACCAAATGTGTTAGTGAACCCTTTGTTCCAAATGTTTGAGCTTCTCATGTACTCCTTTCTTGATAGCTTTCCAGCTTAACCTTGTTTGATGAAACACCTTGATATTGGCCCTCGTCTATCCTTTAACATGTGAACCTTGATTGAGGCTAAAATCCTAAGTTGAGGGGGGCTACAAATTGTGGCCCTGGTTTGGGGAATATATATTATGTACTTCATTTTAGGCTAAAAGCATAAGTTGAGGGTGACCTTTATTATGGTAAAGTAATAAAAACAAGGTGATTGGTTGGGAAAGAAAGAAAGAAATGAATAATCATTAGTCTGGTGAAGAAAACAAAAAAGAAAAGTGCCTTGAATTGAAGAAATTAGCAAAAATGAGTTCTGAAATAAGGCACAGCTGAAAAAAAAGGGCACCCGAGGAAAAGTTGAAATAAAAGAATAAGGGTGGATGTAATGAAAATGTTTGGGTTACGAAGGAAAAAGTATTGGTGAATATGGTTCCAGGATAGCTTTCAGTCGCTACTTGCCTATAATTCCATCACAAAGCCCCATGAACCTATGTTACAAGCCATTAAGTCCTAAAGTGATCCAAATCCACTTTTTCGCCAAACCGGAAGTCGAGTATAAAGGCAAGCCTGTGGTGCACTCATTTTGCATGAAGTTCAATAGTGAGAGTGAGAGTGCTTCCATAGTCCCTAAATCCTAAATGATTTTTGAGTAAGTAAGAGGGACTTCTTTTCTGCGAGGGCATTTGTACCACTTGATTAGCATATGACTATACCAGTGATTGTGGATGGTTGATACTCCTTAGCTTATCATAGTTGGGTTGCCAGATTCATCATTGTGTCTTTGTTTTGCTTAGTAGCTTTGCAATCTTGTTTTGAAAATGAAAGTTGGGTACCTGAATGAGAGTAAATGATCTATATGCCATTAGTATAACTGCTATATGTTTCTCATTGTCTGCGTAGATTGAGTCGTTAGTTGAAGACAAGTAACAGTTCTAAGTTGAGGGTGTTGATATGATCCCAAAATACAATACATTTGATGCCTAAAATGAGGAATTTTGTGAGTTCTTAATGCGACTTCTTATGGGTTTTATGTGTTTTTGTGTTGTTATTGCAGAAAAGGTAGGTTGGCATGATTTTGGAGAAAAATTGTTGATTTTGCTGAAGCGCAAGACATAGGAGCTAACCTACGAGTTGTAGCCCATGCTACGAGTCGTATGGTGATCTCGTAGAAAGAAGCAAAGAGCAAAAATTAGAAATCTGTGAAATGGAGGTTAGCGCTCTACGATGCCACCCTACGAGTTTTAGGGCTCACCACGACTCGTATAGGTGGACTCGTAGTAGGAAATAGATATCCAAAACTTTGGACCAAAAACTGAACTCCTAGAGTACAAGAGGAGCATATGAGTCATAGCCCACGCAATGACTCGTACCAGTGTGTCGTACTAGTTGAGTCCAAAAAGCCAAGAACCTGATACGAGACCCCGATTACAACTCATAGGTCACCCGATGAGTCATACCTGCTAGACAAACCAGATGCCAACTGTCTTTTCTGTGTAATGTTTAGGGTAAATTTGTAAACACTATAAATACTTTAAGTTAGAGTTTTATAGGGAGAGATTGCAGATTCTAGAAATTGAACTTCACCTTTAAATATTCTCTCAAGAATATTTTAGGGTTTTAGGATAGATTTTTATTTTCTCTTGGAAAACTCACTTTTGGGGAATGTAAGTCTCATATATATCAAGCTTGTGGTTTGCAACTTGTGGTGCTTTAAACTTCAATTCTTTGGGTAAAACTCTCAACTATGTCTTATTTTTGCATTTTTATTGATTTGCCTTGACCAAGAGTAGCTAAGAACCCACAACTTGGGGTTGTGGGAACCATAGGTAGTTGACTTGAGATGACCTAGATTTGTTGTATTTCTATGATTGGTCTTTTGCATGTATTGTCTACTTCTCTTAATTATGATTGTTGTTTGGTCGTGGCCAACACCAAACCCTACCTACTATCACGATCCCAACCAAGGTAGTGACAAATAGGAAAAGGGAAATAGATGACAGGATTCAATTGATGTGTTCTCATCTAATCAACCAAACCTGACAAAGGGGAGGTTGACTGGGACAATAAGTAACGGTTAGTTGGCACACCATGGTTACTGACCAAGTGGCATGGTGAAATTCTACCTTCACCTTCACAAGAGGGCTAGAAGAACCTAAGTTATCGTCCTACATGCAAATTTCCAATTGTAGTTATGTTGTCTAGGGTAATAAAGTCGACAAACCATGGGGAACACAATTCCCAAGTTGTCCCCAAATTTGAGTGTTTTCCTGCGTATTTATTTTGTTTTTTATTTTTATTCTTGAATTACAAAGAAAACCCCCCATTTAGAGATTTTAGTTATAGATACTCGAAATGATTGATAGTGAATTCTTGTAGTCAAACCCTGTATTCCCTGTGGATTTGACTCTAACCTTCAGTTAGGTTTATTGGTGATAGTGACCGCTTTCTTATTGGAGCGTGAACATCATCACTTGACTATAGAGATCCACTACCAATCATTTCAAGCATCGATTACTAAAATCTCTAAATGGGGGAGGGGGTTTCTTTGTAATTCAAGAACAAAAATGAAAAAAACTAAACTAACAATGCGAGAAGACACTCAAATTTAGGGACAACTTGGGAATTGTGTTCACCATGATTCGTTGAAACAATTACCCTAGACAACACAACTCTAATTGAGAATTCACATGCAGGATGGTAACTTAGGTTCTTCCAGCCCTCTTGTGAAGGTGAAGGTCGAATTTTACTATGGCGCGTGGTAGGCAACCATGGTGTGCCAACTAACCATTACCCATTATCCCAGTCAATCTCCCCTTGGTCAAGTTTGGTTGATTAGAGGAGAACACATCAATCGAATCCTGTCATTTACTTCCCTTTTCCTATTCATCAATACCTTAGTTAGGATTGTGATAGTAGGCAGGGTTCGGTGTTGGCCACTACCAAATAACAATCAAGATGAAGGGAAATAAATAATACATGCAAAACCCTAATCAATGAAATGCACAAAGTCTAGGTTATTTCAAGTCAACTACTCATGGTTCCCATAACCTTGTGGGTGCTTAGCTACTCATGGCTAAGGAAAAATCAATAACAATGCAAATAAAAGACATAGTTAAGAATTTTCCCAAAACAATGAAGAACAAGAACATCAAAAGTTGCAAACCACAAGCTTGGATTAATGGAGAATGTGTATAATGTGTGTTTTGCAAACCCCAAAAGTGGGTCTTAAAATTAAAAAGGAGAATCTAAACTAAAGCCTAGAAAAACCCTAAGAATATTTAAGGGAGAATATTCAAAGAGTTTCCTACAATATTTAATGTATCTGCTCTCTTAAGAAAAACCTATCATAAAGTATTTATAGTATTTACAATTTAACCCTAAAAAGTAAATAGAAAAGACAGCTAGCAGCAGGTATGTCACGCTGGTACGACTCATAGGGTGACCTACGAGTCATAATTGGGGTCTCATATCAGGTACTTTGCATTTTGGACTGAACTGTTATGACCAATTGGTACGAGTCGCTGCTTGGGCTATGACTCGTATGCTCCTCTTGTAGTCCAGGCCTGCAATTCTTGGTCCAAACTTTTAGGTCTCTGTTTCTTGCTATGACCCACATGTATGAGTCATAGTGAGACCTACGATTCGTAGAGTGGCCTCGTAGGGCTGACCTCCACTGAGCAGATTTTTGATTTTTTCTCACTATTTCTTTGGTACGAGATCACCATATGACTCGTTGCTTGAGCTACAACTCATAGGAAGGCTCGCATGTCCTATATTTTAGCAAAATCTGCTATTTTTCCCAAAATCATGTCAACCTATCTTTTCTGCAATAACAACATAAAAACACATACAAACTGTAAAAAGTTGTATTAAGAACTCATATAATACCTTGCTTTAGACATCATATGCATTATATTTTGACAGAACATCATTCCCGTATGACAATGTTAATCGTCTACCAAAATGGGTGGTGTTCTCGTAATGCTAATAAGATGTGTATATCAAAATGGTTGATGTTCCCATAAGGTAATTATGAGGCATTCTTAGAAATAGGTGGTGTTCTCGTAAGGTGAGTACTTGGTCGACCTTGGCAAGGCAGGCTACTCCTGAGTCTGATGTGAAGTGAACGTCGAGATTCTATGTAGTACCTCTCTTGGTCTTACATGTCAGTTATGATCCCTTCCCATCTATGTATAATATGTTACTGATGATTTATTCTTACATAATATTACCATGGCATTGAGCATGCATGACATATTAAACTTATATTCGTTGACTATGATTATGCATATTGTTAAATATGGGTTATCTCCATTGTTGCATTTGCACCTAGCATACTTAGTATATTCCAAGTACAAACACATACATTTTGCCTGCATGAACTAACCACGTAGGAACCGAAGCGCCATACCATCCTCCTCCTCCACGCGGCTAGATGTTTCGATTGGAGATTTGCTTGGTGAGTCCTCCACATTTGGGGGAAAATTCCACTTACTTTCATGCCTTGTGTAGGCTCAGTTATTTTGGATGCTATCTTTTGAAGGTGAGCCCGAGAGATATCTTGGCCCCGACCTATTCAAAATTTAGAGGTATTGTTGGATATTGTAATGGTTATGTATTATTGAGCTTGACTCCTTATATTTTTGTGTTATGAAAACATCCCCTAGTCACATGCTTCCTTTTCGTGTTAAATACTTGTTGATGGTGATGAGATAGAAGTCTTAAGCCCCTAATCACCCCATACCGTGAGTCATACTTACATGCCCTGTAGAAATTATATGCTATGCAATTCATATACATCCTCTTCCCTATATCATCCCTATAGCGTGATTCTAAACCCGCTCCTCTTAGATATTATGTGCTATGTGTTTTGTTGCTCTTTTATGCTTCCACGGACCAAGGATGTGCTTACATACTTATGAGGCCTGTTTGTGATCTCACTTGGGTTCCTATTCGCCGTGTCGCGTATAGGCCCTAGGCTTGGGTTGTGACAAGCTTGGCATTAAAGGGCTAGGTTTGTAAATGGTCCTCAAAAATCCAACACACCGCGTCAAGTAGAGTCTTGTTCATGGTGTGAAGCGTGCCACAACTATGAGTGAGAGGCTATGATGCATTTTAGGAAATGGTTCACTTTTTCACACTTTACTTCATGCTCTAGATTTAACATAAGTTTTCCTACCTCTAACGAGTTCCCTTTTTGCTCTTTTAGATTATTCCATCGAAACGAATGGCACAAAGAGCTCCTACTCCATAAGATGAGCTGGACTATAGGGCCCCACAAGTTCCTTAAAGGGAAGGAGAAGAGGTCACCCATGCTGAATACCGAAATGTGGTCACCTTCTTGGCAAGGGTCGTGGCCAATCAAGGGGCTCAAGCTCCTCATGCTCCTACACTAGCTTCAAGGGTAAGGGATTTCACAAGGATGAATCCCCCAGAATTCTATGCCTCAAAGATAGAGGAATACCCCCAAGAATTTATCGATGAAGTATATAAGGTCTTAGCTATCATGAGGGTAAGTTCGGAGGAGGAAGCGAAACTAGCGGCCTACCAACTCAACGGCCTTGCTCAAATATGATATAACCAATGGAAGATAAAGAGAGTGGATGATGAGCCCATTACATGGGAGGAATTCAAAGTTGCCTTCTTTGATCTCTTCTTCCCAATTGAGCTAAGAGAAGCAAAGTTGACGGAGTTCATGAATCTTAGGTAAGGATCTATGGGCATAAGGGAGTATTCCCTTAAGTTTAACAACCTCTCCCAGTTTGCTCCTCACTTAGTTACCGACCCTTAGGGAAGGATGCACAAGTTTTTGTTGGGTGTGTCCGACTTAATTAATGAAAAGTTCCATGCCACCTTGCTCATTGGGGATATGGATATATCGCGGCTCATGACCTACGCCAAACCACTTGATGGGGTGAAACTTAGAAAGAGAAGAATGGGGGAGTCCAAGAGGGCTCGACTTAATGGTGGATTCCAAGGTAATAAAGGTGGTTATTTCCAACAAGTCCAAAAATTTCAAGGCCAAGAGTCCTCCAATGCCAAAGGACAAATGTTTGCAAATGATAGGGTTCCCAACCCAAAGGCTCAAGGTGGTAAAGGTGGTCAAATTACTCCTAGGTGTGGAAATTATGACAAGAACCATGGAGGTAGGTGCTATAGAGATATCAGTGCTTGCTTCGGGTGTGGAAAAATGGACCACAAGGTTGCATATTGTCAATACAAAGGTAATGATGGTCGTCCTCAAGGACAAGGTGCTCATGCTAATCAAAGAGCACAAGATGGTCCACAAGGAGGTGCTCCTTGACACAACAGGTTCTATGCTCTTCAAGCTAGTTAAAGGGTTGATGAGGCACTCGATGTTGTTACCAGTATATTAAAAGATTTGCAATCTTTATGTTTATACTTTATTGGACCCGGGTTCCACTCTATTTCATAACTCCATTTATTGCTAATTGACATCATGTATGTCTTAAGTTGTTTTGTAAACCTTTTGAGGTGTCTACCCCCGTTGGTGAGTCCATTCTTGCTAAAAGATCTATAAGGGTTGTCTTCAGTCTTTATTGCATAAAGTTAGAAAGATCTATAAGGGTTGTCTCGCGTCTTTATTGCATAAAGTTTTTCCTTGTGACTATTTGAACTTGATATGGTAGATTTTGACATCAGTCTGGGGATGGATTGGTTATATGCATATCATGCCACTACTGATTGTACGACTCGTAAGGTTAAATTCCAAATCCTTTGTGAACCTATCTTTGGATGGGAGGGTCATGATTCAGTGGTCAAGGGTGGATTCATCTCTTATCTTAAGGCACAAAGTTTGATTTCGAAGTGTTATATCTATCATCTTGTGTGGGTAGGGATGTCGTGTCGAGGGTCCCTCCTATTGAGTCAGTCCCGGTTGTCAATGAGTTTCTTTATGTCTTCCCCCATGGACTTCCTAGTATCTCTCTTGAAAGGGAGAAAGACTTTGGTATAGATCTTCTTCTCGATACTCAACCCATTTTCATCCCTCCCTATCGAATGGCCTTAGTTGAGCTAAAGTAATTAAAGGAGCAACAAAACAATTTGTTAGAAATAGGGTTCATAAGACCAAGCAAGTCACTTTGGGGTGCATCGATATTTTTTGTGAGGATGAAGAATGGTTCTCTTAGAATGAGCATCGACTACCGATAACTCAACAAGGTCACCATAAAGAACAAGTACCCATTGCCAAGGATCGATGACCTATTTTATCAATTGCAAGGGGCTACTCACTCCTCAAAAATTAACCTTTGGTTAGAGTATCATAAATTGAGGGTAAGGGAGTGCGATATTCCCAAGATGGCTTTACGGACAAGATATAGGCATTTTGAGTTCGTAGTGATATCCTTCGCCTTAACAAATGCTCCGAAGGTTTTTATGGATCTCATGAACAGTGTCTTTAAACCCTGCCTTAATATGTTTGTTATGGTATTTATTGATGACATCTTGTTTCATTCCCGGACAGAGAAGGATCATGCAAAACATTTGATGATGGTGTTACAAAAATTGAGGGAGGAAAGAGTCTTTGCTAAATTCAAAAAATGTGAGTTTAGGTTAAGCGAAGTTGCATTCTTGGGTCACGTAGTGTCAGGTGATGGGATTAAGGTGGACTCAAAAAAAACAACGGCAATAAGGAATTGGCCCGGGACCTTGACCCCAACGGACATAAGAAGTTTCTTGGGTTTGCTTGGGTACTACCGAAGGTTCGTGAATGAGTTTCGTCAATTGCTTCTCCTTTGACCAAATTGACCCAAAGGATAGCAAAATTTTTATGGAATAATGAATGTGAAAGAAGCTTCCAGACCTTGAAGGACAAGCTTATGTCCGCTCCTATTTTGGCTCTACCGAAAGGGTTAGATGGATTCATCATGTATTGTGGTGGTACAAGAATCTGATTGGGGTGTGTGCTAATGCAAAACGGCAAAGTCATTGCCTATGCTTAAAGGCAACTACAGATGCTCGAGCATAATTAGCCCACCCACGATCTTGAACTAGTGACCGTGGTATTTACTTTGAAGATATGGTGTAACTATTTGTATGGGGTTCATGTGGATGTGCTCACCGACTATAAGAGTCTCCAAACGTGTTCACCCAAAGAGACTTAAATTTGAGGCAAATGAGGTGGCTAGAGTTCCTTAAGGACTACGACATGAGTGTACGTTACCATCTGGGTAAAGAAATATGGTGGCCGACACCGTAAGTCGGTCTCCATGGGGAGCGTCCTTGAGGATAGCAAGAAGGAATTGGCAAAAGAGGTCCATCAGTTGGCTAGGTTGGTAGTTAGATTGAATAAGTTTGACAATAGAGGTGTGGTAATTTTTGATGGTTCCAAATCTTCTTTGTTTGAAGAGCTCAAGTCCAAGCATGCAAGATATTAACGAAACATTGGTGGAGTTGAAGTCATTGGTAAGAGCTAGCAAAGTGGAGGCTTTCTCCTAAGAGAGAGATGGCATTCTTTGGTACCAAGGTAGGTTATATGTGCCCAGTGTCGATGGCTTGAGAGAGTTAATTTTGAAAGAAGTCCATAATTCCTCTTACTCTGTTCACCCTGATTCTACCAAGATGTATAAAGACTTGAGAGAAATGTATTGGTGGAGTGGCATGAAGAGGGACATCGCCAAATTTGTAGCCGGTTGCCATAATTGCTAACAAGTCAAGGCCGAGCATCAAACGTCGGGAGGTTTGACCTAAGACAAAGAGATTCCTACTTAGAAGTGGGAAGGGATCAATATGGACTTTGTAATTGGATTGCCAAATACTAGAAGACATTTCAATTCCATTTGGGTTGTTGTTGATAGAATGATGAAGTCGGCTCACTTCCTACCGATTAAAACCACCTATAGTGCCAAAAATTATGCCAAGTTGTATATTCATGAGTTGGTAAGATTGTACGAGGTTCCATTGAATGTTATTTTAGATTGCGGTGCTCGATTCACATCGTACTTTTGGAGGTCCTTCCAAAAGGGCCTTGGCACTAAAGTAAAGAATAGCACGGCCTTTCACCCACAAATTGATGGCGAAGCTGAAAGAACTATTTAAACTCTCGAGGACACACAAGCCTTATTTAAGGGTAGCCGGGATGAGCACCTTCCGCTCATTAAATTTGCTTACAACAATATCTACCACTCGAGTACTGAGATGGCTCCTTTTGAAGCCCTTTATGGGAGGCGTTGCTAGTCCCCATTCGGTTGGTTTGAAGTGGAGAAATGGTTTTTTTGGGTCCGGATTTAGTCTTAGAAGCGTTAGAGAAGGTGAGGATGATAAGAGAAAGGTTGAAGGTGGCTCAAAGTTGACAAAAGTCCTACGCCGACACTAGAAGAAGAGTGTATGAGTTTAAAGTTGATGATTGGGTGTATTTGAAGGTTTAGACAATGAACGGTGTGGTTCACTTTGGCAAGTATGAAAAGTTAAGCTCTAGATACATAGGGCCTTACCAGATCTTCAGACTTATTGGCAAGGTTGCATATGAACTAGAGTTTCACATGGAAATGAATATGGTTCAACCGATTTTTCACGTCTCCATGTTGAGAAAGTGTATTAAGGACTCCAGTTACATTGTTCCCATAGAAACAGTGAATGTTGAAGAGAACTTGACTTTTGAGAAGGTCTTGGTGGAAATATTGGATAGGCAAGTTAAGCGGTTGAGAAACAAGGAGATACCCTCCGTCAAAGTCCTTTGGAGGAATCAACATGTAGAAAGCGCCACATGGGAAGCCGAAGCCGATATGAAGAATGAGTTCCTTATCTCTTCCATTCCGATCAAGCTTGAGGTAATACGATCTTCTTGTCTTATGATCCCTTTTCCTTGCATACCATCCTCATGACATTTATGCATGTTCATGTGGTTTTGAGATTTGAACTATAAGTATTATTTGAGACATGGTTTTAAGATTTTGAATATTGCATGTGGGTATTTTGTATTGGTGCATTGGCATGTGGTGCATAAATACATTCCTCAGAGCTTACTTTAGTACATACGGGGATGAATGTTCCCAAGGGGAAGATATTGTAAGACCCCACCAATGAAGAGTATGAAAGGGTTAGGA
This sequence comes from Solanum ossicruentum, assembly GCA_025774065.1. Taxonomy (NCBI): domain Eukaryota; kingdom Viridiplantae; phylum Streptophyta; class Magnoliopsida; order Solanales; family Solanaceae; genus Solanum; species Solanum ossicruentum. The sequence continues at coordinate 23,066 of JAOTQR010080202.1, forward strand.
AAGAAATCCTTGGAAAAATTAAAGTTGTAAGATTTTATGAAGAGGTTTACGACCCCTAAGATAAAGTACATCCCATACAGTAGGTTCGTGGAAACTTGGTAGGCTTGGTGAAATTTGAAATCTTCTGAAGTTTGATCTATGTTGCATCAGATGACCCATAAAGTCCTCTACAAGTCGAAGACCACATGGTAAAATGAGAATCAAAGAAGGAGTCTCTAAGAGTCTATCAGATGAAACACCATCTACGACCCGTAGAACAATCTACGAGTTGTAGATCGTGTCGTAGAGGGGGGATCAAAGAAAAATGGGTCTCTGAAGTTTGGAAAAAAGGCCATTAGACAAAACCCCATCTACGTCTCATAGAATGGTCTGCGGCCCATAACCGGGGTCTCGTAGACTTGTCCGACAAGTTTTTAAAATAGGAAGTTTGGTCATCTCTTAGCATCTTATGTCTTTACTATATCATTTTGACCTTCAAAGGAACCCTTTATCAACCCTCTAAGCACTAATCCCTCTCATTTTCCTCTTCATTCCAACTCTCTAAGTCCCCAAACCCCTCTCAAGTCTCCAAGCTTTCAAGAAGAAGGAACAAGCTAGGTTTTTGCATTCTTCCCCTCCAAGTTGGGTAATCTCTTCACTAAATTAATAAGGTATGTGGGTTTTCTTGTGAGGACCTTTTGCCTAAGAAGCTCAACTCTGCTCCAAGTCTTTCTGAAAGTCATGATATGACTATGAAGAAAACTATGATGATATTATGGTGAGCATTATGTTATTTGTTTTTGTTTAATATGATGACTGGCAAGTTATGGGATATAACTGATTTAAAATGAAGGATTAATGATGTCATAACTATGCTTTGTTATGATAAGGTGGGTTATTTTGAATGATTTGAAAGAAAAAAGGGATTTTGCTACTCTCCTTGTATCTAAAGGTATTGTTCTTGTATGATCTTGAGCATGAATGCGTACCTACCATGTTTTACTAAATCATGAACCAAGCTTCTTATGTTGACTAAGGTCTTATGGCAAGATATGTGATTTATGAATGAAATAAATTATGAAAGGTTATTGTGTATGCTATGAATTATGAGAATGTTATGGGAGCTATGAAAGGTTATGACACACTATCTTTGATATGATGAAGCCTAGGTTTTAATGAGCTACTCTTTGAACTATGAGGATACTAAGATGCTTTGCATTCTATGATAACAAGAATAGTTTGAATATTCCTTGGGCTTGTGACCTAGCACCGAGCAGACCTTGGTAAATAACCATTGTCCCATAACTATGTTGCCACCATAGGTTTGAGAATAGGCTAATGGATCCATATTGATTAATTACATGATTGACCAAAATGGGTGGTATTCTTGTATGGCACATGTGAATCATCTACCAAAATAGGTGGTGTTCCTATAACGTTAATAATATATGGATACCAAAATGGGTGATGTTCCCATAAGGTAATTATGAGTCATTCTCCAAAATAGGTGGTGTTTCCCCTAAGGTGAGTGCTTGGTCGATCTCGGCAAGGTAGGTTACTCCTAAGTCCGATGTGGAGTGAACGTTGGGATTCCAAGTAGTAGCTCGCTTGGTCTTACATATTGATTATGGTCCCTTCCTATCTATGTATAATATGTTACATGAATTGATGATTTATGCTTACATAATTTGACCATGGCATTGAGCATACATGGCTTATTGAACTTACATTCATTGGCTATGATTATGCATATTTTAAATATGGCTTATGTCCTTTGTTGCATTTGCACCCCTCATACCTAGTAATTCCAAGTACTAAGGCATCTGTTTTGCCTGCATGATCTAACCATGTAGGAATTGGATCATCATACCATCCTCCTCCTGTATGCGGCTAGACGTTTCGATCGGAGATTTGTTTGGTGATCCTCCACATTCAGAGACAAAATTTCACTTACTTTTGTGCCTTGTTTAGACTCAGTTATTTTGGATACTATCTTTTGAGGGTGAGCGCAGGAGATGTCTTAGCCCCTGACCTATTTGAAATTTATTGCTATTGTTGGATATTTTGATGGTTATGTATTATTAAGCTTGACTCCTTATATTTTTGTGCTATGAAAACATTCCTTACTCCCATTTTTCCCTTTTCATGTTAAATGCTTGTTGATGGTGATGAGACAGAAGTCCTAAGCCCTTAATCACCTTGTAGCGTGAGTCATACTTACCGTCCCGTAGAAATTATTTGCTATGTGATTCATGCACATCATCTTCCCTATATCATCCCCATATCGTGAGTCCAAAGTTTCACTTCTCTTAGATATTATGTGCTATGTGTTTTGTTGCTCTTTCATGCTTCTGCAGACCAAGGATTTGCTTACACGCTTATGAGGCTTGTTTGGGATCCCACTCGGGTTCCCATTCGCCATGTCGCATCTACGCCCTAGGCTTGGGTCATGACGCATTATGTATGCTATGAGATATGAGAATATTGTAAAAAGTTATGAAATTATAAAGCCCTATATTTAGTATTAAGAAGCTTTGGTTTTGATGAGCTACTCTAAGATATTATCATGATATTAAGATGCTATGCATATTATGTCTATAAGTATGATTATGAATATTTTTTGGGATTGCCTAGCACCGAGAGGGCCTTGGTAGATAACCATTGTCCCATAACTATGTTGCTGCCTTATGTTATGAATCATCTAATGGATCCATATAGCTTATGTTGCATGATTAACCAAAAAGGGTGGTGTTCCCGTATGACACATGTTAATTAAATACCAAAATGGGTGGTGTTCTTGTAAGGTTGTTATCATATGTTAATCAAAAAAGGTGATGCTCCGGTAAGGTGTTTATGAAGCACTTTTCAAAATGAGGGAGTTACCAAAAGGTGAGTGTTTGGTTTACCTTGGCAAAGTAGACCACTCCTAGTAAGATGTGGAATGAACATCGGGATTACAAGTAGTAGCTCGCTTGGTCTTACATGTCGATTATATTCTCTTCCCATCTATGTATAATATGTTATACGATTTGATGATTCCTCGTGCATATTTTGACTAAGGCATTGAGCATTCATGAAATATTGAGCTTATAACAATTGATTATAATTACATATATTGTTTAGTTATGGCTTATGTTCCTTGTTACATTGCACCCCACATACTTAGAACATTCCAAGTACTAATGCATACTTTTTTGTCTACATAATCTAACCATGTAGGGACGGGAGCTCGTATTCATCCTCCTTATCCACATGGCTAGATGATTAAGTTGAAGATTGCTTTTGGTGAGTTCTCCACTTAGGGGACAATAGCCATTTACTTTCATTCTTAAGTTAGACTTGTATATTTATGGATATGATCTTTTGAGGGTGAGCCTGGGAGATGTCTTAGCCCCCGTTCCGTTCGTATTAAAGGTGTTGTTGGATATTTGGACATGTATGTTATGAGCCCCACTCTTATTATGTTGTGTATTATGAAAGACTCCCTTAGTCCCTAATTCCCTCTTATGTGTTGAATGCTTGTTGTATTTTACGAGATGAAAGCCCTAAGCCCTTAATTTCCCCCATAGTGTAAGTCATACTTACTCACCCCTTAGAATTTATTTGTTATGTTATCCATGATAATTCTCTTTGCTATAACATCCTCACAGCGTGAGTCCAAACTCTCGCTTCCCCTAGAATTTTGTGTTATTTGTTTTAATTTTGCATCCCCAACCAAAGATGTGCTATGTATGCTTAAGAGGCTTTTTTGGGGTTCCTTTGAATTCTTCATTCGTCGTGTTGCACCCAGGACCTAGGCTTGTGTCGTGATAGATAATACGATATGCAAGGCATCATTCACATGGTCATATGAAGGCATTTTGAGAGATTTATCCTTTGAGTAAAGTAGAGTACATAACTATCAACTCATCATGAATACAATAATGCAACTTTAAAACATCTTTAGAAATGATTTTCATGAGTATGCATGCATGTAATGTGACATAGAGATATTAACACTTAGGAGCTTGAAGATTGAGCATGAGCGGCTAAGTACCTTAAGCTTGAATAGAAGGAAAGAGGTAAGGATATCACTTCATCATGTCCGCTTTCACTTCCCATGTTACACTTTCAACTTGTTGATTCCTCCATAATACTTTAACGGATGCAACTTCCTTATTTTGCAATCTTTTGACTTGCCTGTCCAAAATCTCAATTGGAACTTCCTCGTTGGTCAAATTCTCCTCAATGCTCATGTCATTCGAAGGTACAACAATATTTGGGATCACCAATACATTTCCTCAACATTGACATATGAAACACCGGATGAACCATAGACAACTCCATTGGCAACGCCAATTTGTAACCCACGTTACCAATCCTCTCCAACATCTTATAAGGCCCTATATACCTAGCACTTAACTTGCCCTTCTTGCCAAATCGTACAACACCTTTCATATGAGATACCTTGAGATACACCTAATCATCCACATTGAATTCAAGATTCTTTTTTCTATTATTCGAATATGACTTTTGGTGACTTTGGGTTGTTTTCAACCTTTCCCTTATAATTCTCACTTTCTTCATAGCCTTAAATACCAAATCAGACCTATAATCCGCCCATATAAATCCTTGAAAGATTTCATCTCAATGCTTGAATGATAGCTATTGTTGTATGCAAATTCAATCAAAGGTAGATGATCATCCCAATTTCCCTTGAAATCATGTACACATGCTCTCAGCATATATTCCAATGTTTGAATTGTTCTCTTGGATTGCCCATCCATTTGGGAATGATATGTGGCTATCAACTTTACTTTGGTATCAAGACAACTTTGAAAAAGCTTCCAAAAATATGATGTGAATTGAGTACCACAATTCGAAATTATAGACAAAGGCACACTATGAATCCTTACCAATTCCTTAATATATATCATGGCATAATCCTCTGCCCTAAGAAATCTTAATTGGTAGGAAATGGGCTGAATTCATCATCCTAGCCACAATCACTCCTATAGAATCAAATTGCCTTCTAGTCTTAGGCAAACACATAATGAAATCCATGTTTACATCTTCCCATTTCCACATAGGAATATCAATATCTTGGGATAGATCTCCTTGTCTTTGATGTTCAACTTTCACTTGTTGGCAATTTGGGCATTCCGCCACAAACTTTTCTACATCCTTCTTCATATCATTCATTCTCTTAAATCTCTATACATTTTAGTGGATCTCCCCTAATCCATCAACATTTGGCACATATAATTGGCCTTGGTAACGAATTACCCATCTCCCTAGAAAACTTCAACCTTGTTATCAACCACCAACTTTTTTTGTTCAACCAATGTTGGATCCATATCTTAGAATGCCTTGACCTTCTTTATTAATGATGATTTCACTCCATTATGCATAAGAATGTTACCCAAATATGAATTACTCAATCTTACATATAATGAGGTGAAACAACCCCGAAAAGTGCTCGAAAACGTGCCTCGGAATGTTCAAAATTTTGAATTCCATATATCTCAAAATTGGTTTGCTCTTTCAAAAGTACGACTTCATATTCTTTTTCAGGGGGTCCAAATAAGGTGAAAAAGGGTCTAACCGCGATTTAAGAGAAAAAGATTATCAATTATGAAATTCCAAGAATACAAATTCTAGTGGGGTTTCCGCGTTGCCCTCGCGACGCACCCCAGTACATTTTGGGGACTGTCTTTTTCAGCTCGGTCCAAGACTTCTAAATCTTGGTCCTAAGTGTTCCGAAATGTATTTTAACCTATACTTAGCCAAATTTCACCCTCATATCATCCTAAGCATTTTCCAATATTCACTCAAACACTTAGTCAGATTTTCACTCCCCAAACTCAAGTCCCAAACCCTCATTCCAAGCTAAGGTTCTCCTTCAAGGTTCTTTTTGAAGCTTCAAGTCTCCATCTCCAATCTTCACCAAGTTCATCTCTAAGCTAAGGTATTTTAGTTTCTTTCATGGGTTCCTTTCACCCATGATACCCAAGCCTCTTTTTACTCAAATTGCATGATTTAAAGTTGATTTACAAATAGGTTTTCATTATTATGAAATTCACTGTACACTATGTTAAAGCTACTTAAAGTTGTGACTGTTTTGCTATGTTTTGAGCTATAAATCTTTGATCTATTGTAATATTTGATGAGGGTTTTGATGTATATTTCTAAAGGATATTGCAAGGTGTTGATTGATGGTTTTACAATAGATTTTCTTACATGATTTCACCTCTATATTTCATGGTTTATTACTAGCATTACACACCCTCTAAGTGTTTGATAAAATGTCCGGATATGGTTTCTTGAGGAGTTGAAGGTCCAAAGCATGAGATATTATATGATTGACTATATGATTATGAAATGAGCTTACACATATGATATATTCTATATAAAGTATTTCATTAGACCCCATGCCCGATCTAGGTAACCTAGTTGAGGGGTCAACATCTCAACCACTAGGATGATGGGTGCTATCATGACTAACCTTGATGAGGGGTTTGTACCTCACACACTAGGGTGATGGGTGCTATAATCACTAACCTTGATGAGGGGTTTACACCTCACACACTAGGGTGATGGGTGCTATTATCACTAACCTTTATGAGAGGTTTGTACCTCACACACTAGGGTGATGGGTGTTATCATCAATAACCTACCAAGGGATTTGTACATTGGAAATCTATCTTGGACTATTGTATACATATGATATTCTATATGAGCATGAATTACTTAAACATGTTTCACTTATGCATTGATCACGCATGTCATATGGTTATAAGTATGCCTATTGCCTACTGTTAAGCATTTTGATTATGATGCTCAATTCTTGTTTACATTGCATCCTACATACTTAGTACATTCAAACATACTAACTCATATGCTATGCCTACATGATGTCATCATGTAGAAACTGGTGCCAAAGTTGATCATCCTCCTACTCCACGTGGCTAGTTCGGTGCTATTCAAGCTAGTTGGTGAGTCCTCCGCTCCGGGGACCTTAATATATGATTCTCCTATCATGTATTCAGACATTCTTCTTTATTCTCTATTTTACAATGAGGGTGAGCCTAGTTACTTTGTCTTTGCCCCCGTTCTTATCTATGTATAGAGGTGTTTGTTGGACATGTTATGTATCTATGCTAAGAGCCTTGACTCTATTGTTCTTGATGTCTATGATATGATCTTGTCTCTTATCTCTTGATTATGATGTCGTGTGAACTTCCCCCTAGTCCTGTTGCCCCTATTCTTATTGTTTTATGTTACATCTATTGCTTCCGCGACCAAGGATATGTTATGATGTTCTAAGAGGCTTGCTTGGGGTCCCTTTAGGTTCGCCTTGCATCGTGTTATATCTAGGCCCTAGGCTTGAGTTGTGACAAACTTGGTATCAGAGCACTTGGTTTATAGATCCTCGGAGTCTAACACACCGCGTCGATTAGAGTCCTGTTCATGTTTGTGAAGCATGCCATGACTATGAATAGGAGGCTATGAGATGTTTTAGAAAATGTTTCCCTTATTCTTGTTCTAAGTTGTGCTATAGACTTGTGGTAAGTTTTTCCCCTAACGATTGTTCTTTCCTATGTTAGATCATGCCAAACACTCGAGGACGAAGGGCCCAAACTCCCGAGGAGCAACCTAACAATGGTGAGCTCCGGGATGCTCTCACTATGCTTGCTCAAGTTGTGGACAACCAAGTCATTCAAGAGGCCCAAGCCCCTCATGTTACTACCCTCGGAGCTAGGGTAAGAGACTTCATGAGGGGTGAATCCTCCGATTTTCTATGAGTCAAAGGTGGATGAATACCCACAAGAGTTCATTGATGAGGACTACAAAATCTTGAATATCATGAGTATTAGGCCGAATGAAAAGGCGGAGTTGGCGGCATACCAACTTAAAGGGGTGTCCAGTTCCATCAAGGCCAAGGGTCTTACCATGCTACTAATTGGGGGTTTGCCAATGACCTCCATAGGCCTCGAGGTGTTGGTGTTGGTGTTGTGGCTCCTATTGATATGTGTCCTAAATGTTGAGGGGGTCATAAGGGCCCATGTTGGAAAGGTTCTAATGCTTGCTATGAGTATGAGGAGCTTGGACACAAGAAGGTAGATTGTCCATGAAACTGTGGGAAGGGTCGGTGTGCAAATGCAGTTCCATTGGGTAGAGGTGGTCCTCAAGGTAGTGCCCCAAGGCACAACCGGTTTTATACACTACATGGTAGGCAAAGGGTTGGTGAGGTCCCCAATGTTGTTATCGGTATGTTGAAAATCTTTGACTTTGATGTGTCTGCTTTGATTGATCTGGGTGCCACTCTTTCCTTTGTTACCACTTTTGTTGCTAAAAAGTTCCATGTTGTCCCTGAGTTATTGTATGAGTCATATGAAGTGTCTACTCCTACTGGTGTCTCTATTGTTGCTGAAAGTTTATAGAAGTTCTCCTATTTGCATTTTGCATAAGTTGTTGCCTTGTGATCTTGTTGAATTAGGCATGGTAGATTTTGATGTCATTCTTGGGATGGATTGGTTGCATACCTACTAGGAGTCTATTGATTGTAGAACCCGTAAGATCAAGTTTCAATTTCCTAATCAACCCATCCTTGAATGGGAAAGTCAAGATGTGGTGGTCAAGGATAGATTCATTTCATGCATTAAAGCCCACAAGTTGATTTCTAGGGGATGTTTGTATCGTCTTGTGAGAGTTAAAGATGTGGAGTCCAAGTCCCTTCCGTTGAGTCAGTCCCGTTGTAAATGAGTTTCTTGATGTCTTCCCAAATGACCTTCCTGGTGTCCCTCCCAAAAGGGAGATAGATTTTGGCATAGATCTCCTTCCCGATACTCAACCTATCTCTATTCCCCCTTACCCTATGGTCCCGACAGAGTTGAAGGAGTTAAAGGAGCAATTGAAAGATTTGTTGGAAAAGGGATTTATCAGACCTAGTCAATCACCTTGGGATGCTCCGATGTTTTTTGTGAAAAAGAAGGATGGGTCACTTAGAATTTGTATTAACTACCGGCAACTCAGTAGAGTCACTATAAAGAATAGATATCCTTTTCCAAGGATTGATTACTTGTTTGGCCAATTGCAAGGGGCTAGCGTTTTCTCTAAGATTGATCTTCCGTCTGAGTATCATCAAGTGAGGGAGTGTGATATCCCTAAGAAGGCCTTCTGAACTAGATATCGACATTATGAGTTTGTTGTTATGTCTTTTGGGTTTACTAATGCACCGACCATCTTCATGGATCTAATGAATAGGGTCTTTAAACCTTACCTTAATTACTTTGTCGTGGTCTTCATTGATGGTATATTGGTCTATTCACATAGTAGGGAGGATCATATAGGTCATTTGAGAGTTGTGTTGCAAAGGTAGAGGGAGGAGAAATTGTAGGCCAAATATGACAAGTGTGAGTTTTGGTTGAAGAAGGTTGCATTCTTGGGTCATGTGGTGTTGGGGATGGTATAAAAACGGATCCTAAGAAAACCGATGTGATTAGAAATTGGACTAGACCATTGGCCCCATCGAATATTAGGAGTTTCTTGGATCCAGCGTGTTACTAAAGAAGATTTGTGAATAGGTTCTCCCCCATTGCTTACCGTATGACCATATTGACTCAAAAGAAGGTTAAGTTTGTGTGGACCGATGAATGTGAGAGAAGCTTCCAAACATTAAAGGATAAGCTTGTGTCTGCTCCTATATTGTCACTACCGGATGGGCTTTGAGGGTTTTGTTGTGTCTTGTGAAGCATCTAGAGTTGGTTTGAGTTGTATGCTAATACAAAATGGTAAGGTCATAGCTTATGCTTCTAGACAGCTTAAGGTACATGAAAGGAACTACTCTACCCATGATCTAGAGTTGGCCACCTTTATGTTTGCATTAAAGATTTGGCATGATTACTTTTATGGGGTGCATATTGATGTCTTCACCAATCATAAGAGCCTTCAATATGTCTTCACTCAAAAATATCTCAACTTGAGACAAAGAAGGTGGATAGAACTTCTCAAAGATTATGACATGAGTGTGCATTATCATCCGGGTAAGGCAAATGTGGTGGTGGATGCTTTGAGTCGGGTATCTATGGGTAGCCTAACTCATGTCGATGGTGGTGATAGGGAAATGGCTAGAGAGGTGCATAGATTGGCTAGGTTGGGGTTAGGTTGGAGGAAGTGGGTGATGGTGTTGTTGTTGTTGATCGTTCAAAATCTTCCTTGGTTGATGAGATGATAGCAAAACAAGATCTTGACTCCTCCTTGCTTGAATTGAAGGCCTTGGTGAAAGAGGGAAAAGTAGAGGTTTTCTCCCAAGGGGAGATGGTTCCCTTAGGTACCAAGATAGGTTGTGTGTACCTTATGTTGATGGTTTGAGGGAGAAAATTCTTGATGAGGCCAATAATTCTGCTTATTCCATCCACTCTGGTTCCACCAAAATGTATAGAAACTTGAGGGATGTGTATTGGTAGGGAGGCATGAAGAGGAACATTGCCAAATTCGTTTCTAGTTGCCATAGTTGTCAATAAGTTAGCGCAAACATCAAAGGTCGGGTGGCCTAATCCAAGATATAGAGATTCTCACTTGAAAGTGGGAGGTGAATAATATGGATTTTGTCATTGGGATGCCCAAGACTAGGAAAGGTTTTGATTCCATTCGGGTGGTGGTTGATTGGAAGACGAAATCGGCTCACTTTCTACCGGTTAAGACCACATATAAGGCTGAAGAGTATGCAAGGTTGTACATCCATGAGTTAGTAAGGTTGCATGGATTCCTTTGTCCATCATATTGGATTGTGGCTCATAATTCACTTAAAACTTTTGGGATGTCTTTTCAAAGGGTCTTGGTACAAAAGTTTAACTTAGTACTACCTTCCACCCTCAAACGGATGGCCAAGCCGAAAGGACAATTCAAACCCTTGAGGACATGCTAAGTACGTATGTATTGGAGTTGAGGGGTAGTTGGATAACCATCTTCCTTTGATTGAGTTTGCCTATAATAATAGCTATCACCCTAGCATCGGTATGGCTCCTTTTGAGTCTCTTTATGGGAGACATTATAGATCATAGGTCAGTTGGTTTGAGGTTGGAGAGGTGGCCTTATTGGGATCGGATCTGGTTATGGAGTCCTTTGAGAAGGTTTGGATGATTAGGGAAAGGTTGAGAACAGACCAAAGTCATCAAAAATCTTATGTTGATGTGAGAATAAGAGACCTTGAATTCAAAATGGGTGATTGGATTTATTTGAAAGTTTCTCCAATGAAAAATGTGGTCCATTTTGGTAAAAAGGGGAAGTTGAGTCCAGATATGTAGGTCCTTATGAGGTCTTGAGGAGGTTGCACAAGGTAGATTATGAATTGAAGTTGCCTAGTGAAATAAAATTTGGTTCATCTGGTGTTCCATGTCTCAATGTTGAGGAAATATGTTGGTGATCCTAATGATATTGTGCCTCTTGATATTGTGGGTATTGTTGGGGATAACCTGACTTATGAGGAGGTTCTGGTTTAGATCCTATATAGCCAAGTGAAGAGATTGAGGAACAAGGAGGTGGCATCTGTTAAGGTCCTTTGGAGAAACCAACAAATCGAAAGTGCTACTTGGGACGCCGAAACAGACATTGAAAGACAGTATCCTTATCTTTTCCACTACACTCAATCCTAAGGTACTATTTTAAGTCCCTTATGTAATTTAAACTCTTATGTTTCATCCCCTATGTCATTCATATGCGTTCATGTTTAAGTTGGCAAGTTTATGATGATTTTACAATTACATTGAGATTTTGAAAATGGTGTTTTAAATGTAATATTGCACTTTAGTTGGGGCTAGTTTTTTTATGATCATTCTTGCCTTTTACATCTCTTTTACATTTGGGGACAAATGTTCTAAAGGGGGTAGATATTGAAATGACCCCGAAAGTGCCCAAAAACGTGTCTCAGAATGCCAGAATTTTAAATTCCATATATCTCAAAATCCATTTGCTATTTCGAAAATCCGACTTCATATTCTTATTCAAGGGGTTCAAATTAGGTGAAAAAGGGTCTAACCCTTATTTAAGAGAGAAAGATTAGCAATTGTGAAATTCCAAGAATGCAAATTCTAGTGGGGTTTCCGCGTTGCCCTCGCGACGCGCCCCAGTACATTTTAGGGACTAATTTTTTTAGCTCGGTCCAAGACTGCTAAGTCTTGGGCCTCAGTGTTCCCAAATGTGTTTTTACCTATACTTAGCAAAATTTCACCCTCATATCATCCTAAACATTTTCCAATACTCACTCAAACACTTAGTCATATTTTCACTCCCTAAACTCATGTTCCAAACCTTCATCCCAAGCTAAGGTTCTCCTTCAAGGTTCTCCTTCAAGCTTTAAGTCTCCATATTCAATCTTCACCAAGTCCATCTCTAAGCCAAGGTATGTGGGTTTATTTCATGGGTTCCTTTTACCCATGATACCTAAGCCTCCTTTTACTTAAATTGCATGATTCAAAGTTGATTTACAAATGGGTCTTGATTATTAAAAAATTCACTGCATGCTATGTTAAAGTTATGTAAAGTTGTGACTGTTTTACTATATTTTGAGCAATAAATCTTTGATCTATTATAAGATTTGATTAGGGGTTTTGATGTATATTTCTAGAGGATGTTGCAAGGTGTTGATTGATGGTTTTACAATGGTTTTTATAGCATGATTTCATCTCTATATTTCATTATTTTATACGAGCATTACACATCCTCTAAGTGTTTGATAAAATGTCTGGATGTGGTTTCTTGAGGAGTTAATGGTCCAAAGCATGAGATATGAAATGATTGACTATATGATGATGAAATGAGCTTATGTATACGATATATTGTATATAAAGTATTGCATTAGACCATGCCCGATCCGGGTGACCTAGTTGAGAGGTCAATATCTCAACCACTAGGGTGATGGGTGCTATCATGACTAACCTTGATGAGGGGTTTGTACCTCACACACTAGGGTTATGGGTGCTATAATCATTATCCTTGATAAGGGATTTGTACCTCACACACTAGGGTGATGGGTGCTATCATCACTAACCTTGATGAGGGGTTTGTTCCTCACACACTAGGGTGATGGGTGCTATCTTTACTAACGTTGATGAGGGGTTTGTACCTCACACACTAGGGTGATGGGTGCTATCATCACTAACCTACCAAGGAGTTTGTACTTTAATTTGGAGATCTAGTTTGGTGTCTTCTACACATATGATATTCTATATGAGCATGAATTACTTAAGCATGTTTTACTTATGCATTGATCATACATGTCATATTGTTATAAGTATGCCTATTGCCTATTGTTATGCATTTTGATTATGATGCTCAATTCTTGTCTACGTTGCATCCTACATACTTAGTACATTCAAACATACTAACACATACTTTATGCCTACATGATGTCACCATGTAGGAACCGGTGCCCAAGTTGATCATCCTCCTCGTCTACGTGGCTAGTTCGGTGCTATTCAAGCTAGTTGGTGAGTCCTCCACTTCAGGGACCTTAGTCTATGATTCTCCTATTATGTATTTAGACATTCTTCTTTATTACATATTTTAACCATGAGGATGATCTCGATTACTTTGTTTTCGCCCCCGTTCTTATCTATGTGTAGAGGTGTTTGTTAGACATGTTATGTATCTATACTAAGAGCCTTGACTCTATTATTCTTGATGTCTATCATATGAGCTTGTCTCTTGTATCTTGATTATGATATCATGCAATCTTTCCCCAAGTCCCATTGCTCCTATTCTTATTCTTTATGTTGTATCTATTATTTCCGTGACCAAGGATGTGTAATGATGTTCTAAGAGGCTTGCTTGGGGTCTCTTTGGGTTCCCATTGCGTTGTGTCACATCTAGGCCCTAGGCTTGGGTCATGACATCAGGCTAATTAAAGTACATCTTTTACCAACTCCTTTCTTTCATCCTCAACATGAGGCAAACTCCCATTTGACATCCTACTAAGAGCATCTGTCATAATACTTTCCTTACCCAAATGATATAACGCACTCATATCATAGCCTTTATGCAATTCTAGTCATCTTCTTTGCCTAAGGTCCAAATCCCTTTGGCTAAACACATATTACAAGTTCGTATGGTCGGTAAATATATCAACATACACCATATAACGACAGTGACAACCTATTTTCAATTCAAATACAATGGCTAACAACTCAAGATCATGTGTCGGGTAGTTCCATTCATGAACCTGGAATTTCCTTGAAGCATAGGTAATGACCTTGCCATGTTGCACCCACACATAATCTAGTCCAACATGTGAAGCATCATAATAAACAAAGGTAATGTCTAAATTAGAGTTGTCAATACACGCGGGCCACCCTATCTGGGTTAGCCTTTACAAGCATTGGAATTTAATAGGTCAGGCTGGGCTAGTCTTTTTTAATATGGGCTAGAAAATATCTAGCCTAGCCCATTTATATGTGGGCCACCGGCCTTGTTGGGCCCCCACATTTTTATTCTTATATTTTTTCATAAATTTTTAAATTAAATTATAATTAAACATATTAAAATAAATAGCAAAATGAGAATATTACATAGTATTAGTGTTACTATTACTCCCTCCATCCATCTTTTCTTGTCCACTATACTATTTTGAGATGTCCAACAATACTTGTCCACTTTATGAAATCAAAAGATAATTTCAAACTTAATGTTTAGTTTAGCCTTATCATTAATTACAGTAGTTATTTTCTTGTTACATTTTCCAAGACATTGTAATTGTTATATTCAAAAGTGATTTAGTAAATTGATCATATTATTTACTGTTTCTTAATCCTATGACAAATCGATGAAGGACAAGTAGAGATGGACGGAGGGAGTACATATTTAAACATAATTTGTATCGAAGTTTTCATATTTAAAAATTTTAAATGAACTTTGAGTTTGGATTGTTATTATTTTTAATACTCTATTTTATTTTTATTTTTTATTATTTTTTAGTTTGGCCTATGGGCTAGCCCAACCCATATTGCAAAAGACCCACAAATCAGCAGACTTATTTAGGCTGGGCTTAAAAAGCTTATTTTTTAAATAGGCTCCAAAAATCGTAGTCCACCCTTGCTATATCACGGGTTAAGCCAGGTTGGCCCAGCGAGCCTAGCCCATATTGATGGCTTTAGTCTACATAGGGGCCGAAGTTAGACGATCTTTCAATGTTTCAAAACTTTTCTGACATTCATCTGACTATTGAAATTTCACCTTTTTTGGGTCAATCTAGTCAAAGGCGTTCCAATAGAGGAGAATCCTTTAATTAATCCTGTAATATCTGGTCAACCCTAAGAAACTCTTAATATTCGAATGAGACAATGGTCTAGGACAATCCTTTACCACCTTTGATTTTTGGATCAACTATAATACCATTACCAGACATAATATGACCAAGGAATGACACCTCCCTCAACAAAAAATTATACTTGCTAGATTTGGCAAACAATTGCTTATCTCTCAAGATTTGCAACGCAATTCTCAAGTGACTCATGTGTTCCTCTTCACTCTGGGATTATATCAATATATCATCAAAGAAGACTACCACAAACATATCTAGATAGGGCTTAAAGATTTTATTCATTAAATCCATAAATATAGCATGAGCATTTATCAACCCAAATGACATAACCAAGAATTCATAATGTCCATACCTTGTTTGAAATATCGTCTTCGGAATATCACTCTTCTTCACCCTCAACTAGTGATACTCGGACCGAAAACCAATTTTGGAGAACTAACTTGTACTTTGTAATTGGTCAAATAGGCCATCAATCCTTAGGAGTTGATACTTGTTTTTAATGGTCACCTTATTCAATTGTTGATAATCCATACACATCCTAAATGAACCATCCTTCTTCCTTACAAACAATACGGGAGCACCTCATAGAGACACACTAGGCCTTACAAACCTTTCTCAAGAAAAACTCTTAATTTCTTATTTAATTTCTTCAATTCCACCGAGGCCATTTGATATGGAGGAATGAAAATGGGTTGAGTCTCTAGTAAAAGATCTATGCCAAAGTCAATTTTCCTTTCGGGAGGAATACTGGGCAACTCATCGAAAAGACACTGGGAAATTCATTAACTGTAAGAATTAAATCATGAGTAGGAACTTTGGACTCCACATCCATAACCAGACAACATCCCTTTGAAATCATTTTCCTAGCCTTCATATAGGAGATGGATTTACCCTTAAACACTTAAGTGGTTCCCTTTATTTCTAGAATGGGCTCATTAGGAACTTAGGATTTGACTCTACAAGTTCTACAATCAATAGAAGCATATAATGCAAGCAACCAATCCATACCAGAATAACATCAAATTTGGTCATGTCAAGCTCAACTAAATCACACGGAAAGACTTTATGCAATATCAAAATGGGATATTTTCTATAGACTTTCTTAGCCAAAAATGACTCATCAATTGGAGTATAAATCAATATGGCTCTTTGAAAACATATGAAGACACATCAAACTTTATGGCAAAGTAAGGAGTAACAAAAGACATGTTTCCACCGGGGTCAAGTAAAGCATATGCATCAAAATCAAAGATTCTTAACATACCTGTAACCATATCAGGAGACTTCTCAACCTCTTACCTAGCATGGAGAGCATAGAACGGGTTGCCACAGGGTCTACCTCCTTGAGTTTGGGCACCTTGTTGAACTTGCCCCTTTAAAGCCACTTGGCCTTGAGGTTACCCTTCCATTCCCTTAACAGTAACATTAGGACACTTGGGATTCTTGTGCGCTATCTTCCCACAATCAAAGCAAGCATTAGTAACTCTCAAGTAATCACTCCCATGGTTTCTCCCTGTCACGCCCCAAGTCCCATTAAGACGGACTGGCACCCGTTGCCAATATGGCCCGGGAGAACCAACCTGTATCTATGCGCTCTCTATACATATTATAAGGGTTTGATACATTCAACATGCCCTTAAGAAGGTAAAACATGATAATAAGCCAACAGGAAATGCATATGGCTAGGCCGTTGGGGCCATGGTGTCTAAAGTATGAGACATGACCTCACTTTAATTTACATAGTCTAAAAAGCCTCTAGATAAGGAAAAGTATCTGATAAGGGTCAGGACAGGCCCCACCTCGACTAACTGTACAATACAAAAATATAATCTCTAGACACACACAAAGCTCTGAAGTAACCTGGAGCTTGGTAACAATAGCCAAATATCATGTACTCCTACTGTGGAGATCTACTAGCACCTGTACCTGCAACATGAAATGCAGGCCCCCCGTAAGGGACATACACATTATCATATACATATCATGTGCAGCCTGTTCTAGTGCCATAATTATCTTACAATAGCCTACAAAGCACAACACATAACAATTTTATGCAACATACAAATAGGCGGCATAATGTTACATCCCTTCACTACATTTCGACGTCGAAAATCCCGAACCTATTTCAACTTTACCCAAATTGTCCTCAATACATCAATACATAAAAATATCCTTAAAATAGTCTTATAACAATACCAAATCATCCATGAAGGACGTGAGGCAATAGCTTTCCATCCATCAGCCCACATGTTCCTATTACATGCGCAATTACGATATCACGCAAGAACTCACTTTTGCGGACTGTAAAAATGGTGCAGCAGCCTTTATACATCATTATAGGACCAATACTTATTAAAAACAGTAGCCCTCCTTCATAATCAATCCAACCAAAAAGAGAAAAGCTTCTTAATTAACATGAAATGTGTACCACAACCCTTAGGATACATGCTGTCCAAAATTTCAAGCACATGTATAGTTAGCTTATTTCTTTGGCTTTTATAGACAACCTATACTAAGTGCATAAGTAGATTTACTTACCTTTAAACTCAATGTTTAGAGCTTCCTTAGGAATCCTTGTAAGGTTGTGAGGCCTATTTTTCACACTTTGAAAGAGGGAAATGAATAACTCAGAAAGCAGTTTTTTGTTTGTCCAAGTTGAAGTGACTTTAGGGGGCTGTCTTCACCCCCTTTTTAAAAGACCTCTTGACTTACTTTTGAACTTTTCACCACATATTAACACATATTAATAACTTTTTGATGCATCATGTTGGCCCTTACACTTGGGCCTAAATGGGTCTCAAAGTTGATGGGCCTTGGCTGCCCATTTTCCAAATTCCTCTTCAC
>JAOTQR010080204.1:0-10037 GCA_025774065.1 Solanum ossicruentum
GTTAGTTGTGAATCTGGTTTGGTATCGTTTGGGTGCCCAATCGGCACTAGTCACGGCCCCTGGGTTGGGTCGTGACACGTCCTTTGATGTCTAATACCATGCTTTTTGCAATAAGCATGAAATGATCCAGTATACTCTCCGCCATTGTCCGTGCAGACACACTTGATGTTCTTCCTTGTTTCTCTCTCAACTGAGGCATGAAATTGTTTGAAGACTTCCAGCACTTGATCCTTAGACTTAATGGTATAAACCCAGGTCTTTCTCGAATGGTCATCGATGAAGGTCACAAAATATCTAGCTCTACCAAGTGACTTCGGTAGTGGACCACATACGTTAGAGTCAATCAGATCTAAAAATATTCTCCATTCTGGAAGGTAGAGAACTATGGAAATAGACTCTTTTCTGTTTCTCAGCTAGATAATCTTCACATTTCTTCAATGATACTTGATCTAAATCAGGTAGAACTTTATCTTTCATCAATTTAGATATCCCTTTTTCACAAGTGTGGCAAAGTCTCTCATGCCATAAACATGCGGTATTTTCATTTTTCGTCACATTTATAGATATATCAGAGATCTTTGCTTGCATCACATATAGTTTTGAGAGTTTGTGTCCTCTCGCAATAATAAGGGAGCCTTTGGTAAGCTTCCATTTTTCATTTCCAAAACTGTTTTGGAAACCTTCATCATCAAGCTTGCCTATAGACATTAAATTTAGACGTATGTCGGGGATGTGCCTAACATTTTTTAGAAGAAGCTTTATGCCATTCTCCCTTTTCAAACAGACATCTCCCTTGCTAATAACTTTTGACAAGTTTTCATTTTTCATCTTTACAATACTATAGTCTCCATGTGTGTAAGATGAAAACAGTTGTTTGTGTGGTGTGCCGTGAATGGTTGCACCACTGTCAGTTATCCAACTCGTCTCTTAGGTTAACTGACTAACAATCTCCTCGTCACAGCTGATGTTGAACTCGTCGACAAGATTTCTTTGTTCATCATCACTATTTGCCTTTTCTTTCTTATCTCTATTATTTTACTAGTCACTCTTGAATTTTTGACAAAATTGCTTGATATGACCTTTCTTTTGTAGTAATGGCACTCACCATTTGCATATTTGATTGACTTTCCTCTACTCTTGTCTTTGGAGATTGAACTCTTCACTTGGCTTCTCCCCCTCTTTTTAGTAATCAGAACTTCTGATTTTGAGAAAGAGGTTGAACCTTGAGACCTAATTCTCATTTCTTCATTTAATATACTACTCTTAATAGCTTTCATGCTTACTACACCATTTGGTGCAGTATTTGTCAAAGAAACTTTTAGAGTTTCCCATGACTTTGGTAAAGAAGCTAGAATCATAAGAACAATTATCTCATCATTAAACCTTATGCCCATTGTCAACAACTGATCTATCATTCCTTCTATGTTATTTAGGTAATCAGCTACAGAAGTGTTTTCCTGATATTTTACTTCCATCAACTAGGTTAAGTAAAATAATTTGTTGTTGCCGGTATTTGAAGCATATAACTGCTCCAGCTTGTTCCACAGTGTTCTATCATGAGTTTCGTTACAAATATGATTGTAAACGTTGTTATCAACAAAGTGTTGAATATATCCACAAACTCGTTCATGCTCAAACGCCCACTTCTCTTCAGACATCCCTTCTAGTTTGACGGTAGAGAATACCGAAAAGTTCATCTCTGTAATAATGAGAAGATCCTTCATTTTGCTTTTCTAAACTTGGTAGTTTGAACTATTCAGGTTGATCATTTTGCTTGTCTTTACCTTAATTACCATGAACCTAGACTAGGCTCTGATACCACTTGTTGAGGCCCATACAACGGAGTGAGCAATAAAATTTAGGAGGAATAAATAAAGCAAAATAGACACCAGAAAATTTAACGTGGTTCACCCAAAACTTTTGGGCTACGTCCACAAATCAACACTTCTACTATATTTCTTCTACTATTACAAATAGTAGGCACAAGTGTACTATTTCTTCTACTATTACAAAGAATAGGCTCTCAGAGAAAAATACCAAAAATAGTCTCACTATTTTTGTCACACTATTTCTTTTAGGAAAAATATTTCCTAAAAGCACACACTCTATTTTTATTCACAGACTATTTTATTTTATAGTCTATGATATACCTCACAGAAAAAAATACACAATATTTTTCTCTTTCTCTCTGTGGCTCTGTATTTTCCCTCTCTTTCTGATGCCAAATGAAGGAGCTGAAAAGCTCCTTTTATAGGCAAGATTTGCCTGTTCTTGTTGACAATTCAAAAAGAAGAGGCTGGTGAGTTGGTAACCAACCAACCGTATAATTCAAAAAAGGTGGCTATTTCGTTGACATAAACAAATTTGTTGAGATGAAAAATGGGGTTGTCCATCTCCTTTTTGACAAAGTGATTTTCACATGGGCCCTCCATTTGGAGGGACCCGCTCGATAGAGATATCCTATATTAGGTATGGTACCAGAGCTAGCTAATAAGTAACTTAGACCAGGCATAGTACCCAAGCTAGTCAAATGATATTTCATACCAGGCATGGTATCTGAGCCTACTGAATTATATTTTCATATTAGGTGTGTATAATACCCTGAAAGTTGGGACAAAAAAATGATACAAAAGAATTTCCTATGTAATGGTCCTACGAGCCCATGTATAGACTATAGATGGTATCGATAGGCCATAGAAGCCAGTGGTATAAGGGCCTTCGTATTTTACAAAATTTCTGAAATATTACATTTTACATACAAAATTTAAGGACCATACAAGGAACTATGACTCATGAAAAAAGGTTGTAGAAGGGATCCTAGATTTTCTTAATAAATTACAAACTTTAGAACTTTTTATACGAACTAGAAGGATGAGATATGGATCATTGTACGAGTCGTAGCGAAGATTCGTGAAATATTCAACGCAGAAAAATATTTTAAAAAAAGAAAACAATTTACAAGGAGGTTTTCTACGATTCATAAAAGGAATCATGAGATGTGGATTGGTTTCATGAAAAATGGACCAACATATATAGCTGCAATACTTTTGCTATGGATTAACAAGACGATCCCTAGAGTGTTTTATGACTTGTGAAATCTCACTCATATAAAATCTCAGAAATGTCAGATTTTGAAGAGAACAACCACAAGAGAAGTTTTACAGACTATAAAATGGACTATGATTCTTAGATTTTGGTCATAGACCCCTCCAATAATTTTTAAGTGAGGGTTACTTTGGATATTTACTCTTTTAATTCCTAAACTATATTGATTTGGACCTATAAACTACCTTGTAACCAATTGATTTTTCCCTTCAAGCTCAATTGGTCCCCATTCGTTCTCCCAAATTCAAAAATTTTAACATATCTTCTTCTCTCCAAGGATCCTCCTAAAATCAAGCTAAGGTTCTTCAATTTCAACTATCAAATTCAAATTTTCTTCAAGGACTTCACTCCAGGTATGTGGATACTTATTATGGATTTCTTCAATCCATGAAACTCAAGACATTTTCACCCTTTTTAATAAAATTTAGATGCATGAATCATGGGTTTTAATCAGTAAGAATTAGGTCACATAAATGACGATTTATTTCATGATTTTGAATTGAGTTATCATGCATGAGTTGATATTAAATTGACAATTTCAAGATTTTACATGCAATTTCTCTCAAATTTTGCCTAAGCTTCATGAAATTGAATATGAGTTCCTTTAATTATGACTTCAGTTGATGTTGTTCTTCTTGATTAAGCACGATTTCATCCAATTACATGATTTTAAATTTATTACTTGTGAACCCATGTTTTTACCCTAGTTTTAACTACAAGTTATGTTATGAATTGATAAAGTTCTCAAGGAAGTTTCATGAAAAAGATGATTTAAGGTTTTATGATACTTCTCAAGGATTTATGACTAATTGTGGGTTTTTTTTCCATCTAAGCATAGATTCATAATGACAAATAGAAAATACTCACGTTACATGAATCATTATGAAATAAGCTATTCTATTATAAAGTCTTTATGAAATGGATTGATAACTCATTATTGACTTTCCACATGTTGACTTTTATAAATTATGATAATAATTCTATTAGGATTTTACTTAGCATTGAGTGCACTTTAAGGTGGGGGCTCAACCTGAGGGGTCCCTAGTAGCAATTTTTAGTCCCATAACTATGTGTTACAGTAGGATTTTGTCTTATTGACGCCCATGTTATGACTCATTTCGTGGGGTGGAGCCTACTTTGACAAGTAAAATCTCTCCTTTCTTCGGCATAGGAGCAACAACAAAATTCCATATAATAGCGCGGGTAGAGCCTACTTTGATCTATCTTGAACTATATCCGTGATGTGTTAATGTCACCGACCCTTCTAAATAAGATTTTTTTTTGAAAATATTATTTTACGATCTGCTTGACATAAAAATCCACCAAGGTCATTTTTACATTGTTTTAAATTATATAATTAATTTGCAACCATCAAACGCCTGGGATATTACTGTAAATCATATCATTTTCTACCAGTTAAGTCTTCTTATAGTTCTGAAGATTATGCAAAGATGCATATTTGAGAACTAGTGAAACTTTATGGTCTGCCTTTGTATATTAGTTTGGATTGTGGCACTAAATTCACTTCACATCTTTTAAAGTCATTTCTAAAGGGAAAAAAACTTCCCTAGTTATTTTAAGAGTGTAAATTACATATTAATGTCTACAAAAATTATTTACAACCAAATATCTATACTGTTTTTTTCAAAAAAGTACACAGTGGGACTAATATGAAAAAAAAAGGTAAAAACCAATTAAAAAAGGTTGTACATTTGGTATAACAATAAATGCAAGATGCGTGGATAAAAACTTTCATCATAAGGAAAGGAAAAAATTTTGGCTACAAATTGAAGCAACCAACAACTGCATTAAATGTATTTGTACTTTTATCTCTCTTCATTTAATATATTGTAATGATTTGTATTGAAAATACACATGCATACATATAATAATTTTTTCACCAGGTAAGGTAACCAGTTAGGTGAAAGGACCACCGGATACAAAATCGAAACCAACTACATAACTTCTATTAAAATCTTCATTTCATTTAATGCTTCTCATAATTGTGTAAAGAAAAAATCAGTTAAGTCTTCTTTGAAATTTTTCTTTCAAGTTTAGAAAGCAAATTCATACCAAAAGTACCAACGAAAAAAGATAGGAACACACCACAGTGTCGGTGATGTTGGTTGTGGAGTTGTTTCATGTTAGATATAGCAATGGAAAATGTCTCCATTTTAATTCACCATGGAGGTAGATGGGATAGAACTGGTTTGTTCATATTTATTTAAAAATAGCAACTGTGTATTTTTTTATGACAAGTTAAATAATATGAGATGGATTGGTAAACGAACTGTAGATGTCGTTAATGAATGTGTTGGATTTACACATGTAACGTAGATTTTATTAAAGGAATAGGTATTTAATGCTTTTGACATTTATAAAAAAAAAGTGAAGAAAGGTAATAAATGTACATAGAGAGAATTTTTAATGTGAAAAGGACATTCAATCTTTGAAATTTACACAGTAATTTGAGTGTTGGATGGAAATGTTGTGTATCCATTGTTGGTAAATGTATTAGTTATTGTATTAGATGTTTGGAAATATTGTGTATATTGGCCAAGTTCGAAATCAATATATATGTAATAAGTTTAATTTAAAACAATGTGGTTGGAATATTAAAATATTAGATTTTTGTTATTAGGAGTAATGTTTGGGGGAAAAAAGTTTGATAACCATTTATATCTTGTCCATATTTTTGGTGGTAGTTTGGTGGTTAAATTGGTTGTTTGTCATAATTGGTGAAGTTGGTATATATAGTGTGAGTATTATTGATACTGGATTGGCGTAAACTTTAGCTATGATGTAGAATGAATTGGTGTAAACTTAGACTTTGGGGTGTAATAATATTATTTGGAGTTTTATTTTTTGAACATTAAGGTGGGAATGTTAAAATATTTGAATGTTTTATTGGATGCAATGTTTGTGACAAAAAAGATTGGTAACAATTTGTATCCCTTCAGATAGTTGATGTTTTGGTGTTGAAATTGGTGGTATGGTATTATTAGTGAAGTTGGTATGTATAGTATGAGTAATTTTAGTAATAATTTAGTGTAACCTTTGGTGTTGATTATGGTATTGCACTTATCAGGCAATAATGGCTTTAACAACTGTAAAACCCAATACAAGTAGATATCTGGATTACAAAATAGAAGGTGTCATTTACAATACAATAAGTGGGTTCTTCGATCTTGATACTATCATTTATGAGATGATGCTTATGTATAAAATTAATGAAGAATCACCACCAATGTAAATTTATAATAACATGAGGGTTCAGATTTTTTTGGATAAAAAAAGTGTAACATTGATTTCTTCTCAAAATATCCATTGTGTATAACGTCTATTGACAAAACAATGGAAGCAATCGTGGACGAAGGAGTTGTGGAATCAGAAATGCAGTGTTAACCATTGGGAAACCAATTTTTTACCTACCTTAGAAATAGTGGTTAACAAAGAGTCCAAAGAAATAGAGATAATCCAGAACAGTCAATATGGTGTTGATGTATTGGAATTTATTATTAAGAGTAGTGTTTGGGAAAAAAGAGTTTGGTAAGAATATGTATCTTGTCAGTTTTTTGGTGGACATTTGGTATGAAAAATTGGTGTATTTTAGTATATATTAGATACATGTGTTGATAATAACATATATGTTGATTTATATTTGTAAGAATTTGGCTAATTTGTTGACTAAGTTTGGTGTTAATATTCAACTGGTAATGTATGTTTTGTTTGTTGTTAGAGAATACTTAATGACATGCATTTTTTTTTTATATTATCTTTAATAATGATGGTAGAATTGGTGAAACCAATGCATATTTATGTAAGTACTTTACTTTTATAAAATTTGGTGGAAATGTCGAAATAGTTGAATTTCTTATTAGGAGCAATTTTTGGGAAAGGAAAAAAAATTGGTATCAATATGTAAGTTGTCAGGTTTTTTGTATTAATTTGGTAGCTTTATTGGTGAAAAGTTTGATTTTCTGTACATATTTGGTATATTTGTTGATAATAACATATATGTTAAAATATTTATATATTTGTAAGAAATAGGCAAATTTGATGGCCAAGTTTGATTCAATACATATATATGTAAGTAGTTGACTTTTATACATTTTGGTGGGAATGTTAAAATAAAAATCAACTTTTCTCCAATTTATATACCACATTAACACCAAAACACTGTCAATCATACATATTGTTACCAAATCTTTTTTTTTTTTTTGCCCAGACATTGCTCCTAAATAAAAATTGAAATATTTTAATATTCCCACTAAAATGTATAAAAGTCAACTACTTACATGTGTGTGTGTTTGTGTATTAAATCAAAGTTGGCCTAATTCTTACAAATATATATATCAACATATATGTTATTATCAACAAATATATCAAATATATACAGAAAACTAAATTTTTCAACAATAAAGCTACCAAATAAACACAAAACAACTGACAACTTACATATTGATACCAATTTTTTTCCATTTCCCCAGCATTGCTCCTAATAAAAAATTCAAATATTTCAACATTCCCACCAAAATGTATAAAAGTAAAGTACTTACATAAATATGTATTGGTTTCACTGATTCTACCATCATTATTAGCAAAGATAATATTAAAAAAAATGAATGTCATTAAGTATTCACCAAAGACTTAGCAAAACATAACAATTTATATACTACATTAACACCAAAAAACTGTTAATCATACCTATAACAAATGTTCAATATTAAGACAACATGTACATCCATAAAGTCATAAATGTAGCATAATTAAATATTTATATTTTTCATTCAGTTTTATTAATAAATTGCATGAACTTAGATCAATCAAATAATGATATTTATATACATATGGAATTAGTTGTCCTAATCAATTTGTCCATTTAAATTTCTCTAGGTAGAATATAAGAAATGGTAAGATCCAAAAGAATTTTGAAAAAGATCTTTTTTTTAATATTTTAGAATGGGTCAGTTAGGGGCGGGATGTATCTGTACTTGAATAACTATAAGTTAACTATAAGTTAACCCTTCTAGATGTATCGATTCTTGATTCTCGAATAGGATTGAATCTAAGATGAATGCTTGGTTTATGTTATGGAAGAAAGACATATATATGTGATATTATATATTGCATAGTGCTAGTTATATATGAAATGAATTAAAGGATATTATTTTACTACTCTTAGGGATTCTAATAGACTAGAAGTCCTTCCGGTCCCAGCAAATGTTCAACAATGAAAGCATTCATACATAAAGTTGATATTTCATGAATGACTAATTGTTTCTTCTAGAAACGTATTCTCTTAATTTCATCAGAGAACCACATCTACTAAGCACCTTACTAGTGACTTCATTTTCACTCACCGTGTCTGCATCTATCTTTTTGCGACCATAATTCCAAAGTAATGCTCCGTACTTCGTCCGAAATAAATCTAGGGCTTCTACAATTTGGTGTTTTTTGAGGAGTATTTTTGGACATGGTTAAACTATAAGCCACAAAAAAAGGACAAAAAATCGAATTAGCAATTTTTCAACCACCACGGGGTTATTTTTGACCGGTGATAAGTAAAAGCATGGAGGTCAAAACTCGATCTTGAACAACGTACAGGGGTCGAATCTAAGCAGATAGGGTTCGGATTAAACCGAGGACTTTGACGAGTTGGTGTTTTTTGAGAGGTAATTTTAGACATGGTATTATGATGTTTCCGCGATGGGTACCAAAACAACAAAGAAGACAAAAACAAAGATAGGAGAAAAAATGGTACTACGTAATTTCAACAATAGCTGCCACATGAACAATGAAGACAAAAAGAAAAAAAATTCAAACATTTACAACCATGGGAAATGAACAGACGGAAAAGAAAAAATGGTGTATGAAAGAAGGGAGTAAGTTTGTGAAAAGACAAAGCACAACTTTTATTGATATTGCTTCTAAACTTTACCAAGGTCAGAAAAGGTGCTTTGGTAATAAAAAAAGTTGACAGCTTTAACTAAAATTGAGGTAAAAAATAAATGAAAAATAAAATTAGAAAAAATTAAAGATATGTACATTTTGGTAAATAAAAGTACAAGTTTGTAAATATAATATGGCTCATGACAAAAATTTAATAAACACTCTTAATCCGTTTTTTCTTGCAATTTTCCTTTCCAAAAGGTCTTGGTACCAAGGTTAAGCTAAGTATCATTTTTCACCCTGATGAATAAGTCGAGAAAATGATTACATTGAAAGATATATTGAGGACATGTGTACTTAATTTCAAGGGAAATAGGATGATCACCTATCGTCGATTGAGTTTGCATACAATAATGGCTATCATGCTAGTATTAAAATGTCTCCTTTTGAAGCTTTGTGTGGTAGGAGATGTAGATCTCTAGTGAAATGGTTTGAAGTAGGTGAAGTATCTTTGATAGGACCCAAAATAATTTTTGAGGCTATAAAAAAGGTGAGGTTACTAGGAAAAGGTTGAAGGCTACCCAAAGTCATCAAAAGTCATATTAGAATATAAGAAGAAGGAAATTAAATTTAATAATGATGATTGGATCTACTTGAAAGTCTCTCCAATGAAAGGTGTGATGTGTTTTGATAAAAAGAAGCTTAGTTCTCGGTATGTGGGCCCATAACAATCTTTGAAGCGTATTGGTAAGGTGGCTTATGAGTTAGATTTGTCATTGAGGTTGACCTCGGTTCATCTGTTATTCCATATGTCATTGTTGAGAAAATGTGTGAGAGATTCTAGTTCTATTGTACCTTTGGAGGCATGAATGTTGGGGAGAATTTGACTTATAACAATGTCCTGGTGGAAATTCTAGATAGCAAGTTAAAAGGTGGAGAAACAAGGAAATGACATTGTTAAACATATCTTGTAGATATTTTTATAATGTATATTTGGAAGGAAAATATCTTGTGTATATTTTCCTTATGTATATTTGGAA
>JAOTQR010080205.1:0-10037 GCA_025774065.1 Solanum ossicruentum
ATTATTATTATTATTATTATTATTATTATTATTATTATTATTATTATTATTATTATTATTACTATTATTATTATTATAATACACGTCATCCTGTAGGATTTATATACAATAATAACTCTTTGTGGAAAATATGTTATATCTGAAGATGGTCAAGTGTAGCAGTCCGGACCACTGAAAATATTGTGTGCTAGATCAAGTTGTGATGTTATTGGAGGTCTAGTCATTGATCGTCTTATTGCACATCGAGGAAGCCAAAGTAATTCTTTTTTCATATTTTATGTCATCAGTATTATCATGAAGTCATGAATGATGAGTAATTTGGTGTCCTTATAGTTATAATTTGTTCTTTTCATATAAATCCAAGTGAAGATGAAGAAAAGGTTTGAAGGACAGCAGGCATATGTAGTTTTCTATTGGTGCTTTTTAGTGTTTTTTCCTATTGTATTGTTGAAGCAAAACTAGATTTGGCTACATGTTCTCTTGACATTGATCAAGATAGTGCAACTAATGTAATCAATTATGGAAAACCTCAAAGCTTGTTTTGGATGGATGATATTTTGTAGTAAGTGTGTGCGTTTGGACATGTATGGAATTGAAACGTGAAGCAATATTGTGCAAAAGCTAAAGACCAAAAGAAAGTTTTGCCAATTGTCCAATGCCAATTTTGGCATATATTACTTTACAGTGGGATACATCAGGTGAAGTAACTTTTTGCTTGACACAGGAGCAGGAAATACACCAGATGTCCCTCAAATGTAGTGATCTTGATTTTTTGTCCTTTATTAAAGAAATTTTGTAGGAATGTCATCATCCACTTTAAGTTGAGTGAGAGTATATTTTTACCTCTCGACAACTATTTTTTAAACAATTATTCATGCTCAATTGCCTCTCAACTTCTTTGTTTAAAACAAAAAAAATATCATTCTTTATTTTCCTTTTGTTTATTAGTTTTCTCTTGTCTTCTCTTTTGTTTTTTTTGGGTCCTTTTTGTCATGCTTTTTTTTCATTTTTTTATACTTTTTGTTTTCATTTTTCTTTAAATTCTATTTTTCCCTTCCTTTATTTTATTTTTTCCTTATTTTATCATTTTCTTCTCTTCTCTTTTTCTTTTTCTTTTTCTTTTTCTTTCTCTATTTTTTTGTCTTCTTTCGTCTCTCTCTCTCTCATATATATACATACATATACATACATATATATACATATATATATATATATAAACACACACCATGACCTGAAATCAAGTGTGATGACACGTGTGTTAACTCACCAAGATAAGTTGGCCAAAACAAGTAAATAGGAAATAACAATCTATTAAAGGCTAAACAATAAAGAGAATCACAAGTTTAAAACCAACTGAAGATTGGATCACATGTACAAGCCACCGCACTTAATAGAACTGAAAAAGATAGAATAAATTTTAATGTTATGGTTCTCAAATAGACAAACATAAAGATAAAAGAGGCTTTAAGAATTCACTATATAGACGAGTTTCTAACTTTCAAGCAATTCAGAAGCTTGGTCCAAAGTATGGAACTAATGTCAGGCAAAATCGGAATCACAACCTACACATAAGTGTAGAAGCAAGGGTGAATATCAAACAACACGGTATCCACCAAGTAAATCCTTTCACAAAGTAGAGAGTAAGGAACATAAGTACTCTAACCACAACTTCCAAACATCTAAAACTACAACCTGCACTCAAATATATATATTTATATATATATGTGTGTGTGTGGGTAGGTGGGTGGGTGGGTGTGTGTGCGCGCGCGCGCGCGTGTGTATGTCTGTGTGTGTTTGTGTGCGTGTATATATATTCAAGTAGCATATGTGCAGTTAAATTACCATTACAAAGTTCAACACCAAGAGAGATACAAAGGAGATATATAAACAACCATGATATGTATAGGAAATGTGGGTAATGCAATGCAATGTCAAGTAATCATACCTACAATACTCATCTGTTGATCAAATCAGGTTGAAATCCTTGGGTGGCCTCACATGTTTGTTGAAACCACTTTCCATCGGCATAATCATATCTAGTCGAAATCATTTTCCTTCAACTTTTTATCAAATCTAGCTAGAGTCATTTCTCTTCGGCTTTTATCAAATCTTGATGGAACCATTTGTCTTTGGTATTTTCATCAAATAGTGGAACTCAATCAATCTTTCAAATCAAAGCAAATAAGTACTTTAAATAAGTGCATGAGTGTATGCAATAAGTTCACACAATACATATTAACATCATTTAATCCAATATCACTATTTCGATAGAATCATCATCATTATCGATTGAATCCTTAAAGGATAGGTTGAACATCATTACTCAGTTTCTTCAACAACTAATTTATTATCATAATTAATGACACTAAATAATGATTTAATACTTCATTTGACAATTGAAGCAACATTTTCAACAAGATGACTCAATAATTTAATCTACATTGTCATAAAGTTCCTTCAATATGGGAATAGCAATATCAATCAAATTTCTCAACGCTTGAATCGATATCATCAATCAATGTTTCTCAGTAATGAAAAATCAATATCAACAATCATATTTCTCAATAATCAAATCAACATCAAACAATCACTTTTCACAATAAAATTCAAGTTATTTTATCATCCCGTCTTAATTTATTAGACCATTTCACGAATAATTGAATCCATATTTGTATTCAATTACTCCCAAACACACAAGAAAGGAAATATAAGGTTCAATAGTCTATTCACTTGCCTCAATTAATTCAATCACTCTAGTACTTGAACTTTTCCTCTTCGGTGAATTTTTTATTTAACAAAATCTATTCAAGTATGAATTTGCCATAAGATTACTTGAACAAAAACACTAATTTCATTAACTTTTAAAACTGAAACAAAAATGAGTCAAAAGTTCTTCCCAAAAAATTAGGGGTAAATTTGGAAACTAATACAAAATCGTGATGACCAAAGTATTTGAAAATCACCAGTGAAAATTATTTTTAAAATAAGGTTCAAATCAATTTATAATTCTCAATTTATTAATAATTCATGTTCATGAAAGAACCCTCACAAAGTAAAGTTCAAAATCAGTAATTGGAGGTTGAATCATGAAATAACCAATGGGTAATGAAGATTCAAAATCAAAATCACTTACCCGATGAATTACACTTGAAAAATTACTTCAGAAACACCTCCCACGAACACCCCTTCATTTGTATGGTTAACTCGTGACTTCTCAGCTCTCAGAGTACATGAATTAATCTTTGGTTCATTCTGCCATCCCAACCAGTAAATCATTAAGATTCCCTTTTTAATACAATCTTTTGCATTCACAAATTCCGTCGCTCCCATCACTTCTTACTTAATGGCTAGGTCCGAATTCTACAATGGAGCTCAGAATGAAATTGGTTCTTGAGTCAATCTTCTCAGTCTTTATTGGCTCAAATCTCTTGATTTTTTGTTCCATTACTATAAGGAGATTCTTTTTTGTATGGTATGAAGGCATATTGAATGGTATGAACGCATATTAATGCTTTATTACACTGCATTTTTATGAGATTACTATAACATCTGCTGAAATTAACAAAATGCCACTAGAATGGAATTTTGCGCATAACACATCTTCCCAAGCTCGGATGGAAAATCCGAGATTGGATTTGCGATCAGCACAAAACATTTGGTGGAAAAGAGGTCTTGACCCCATTTTAGAGCAAGTGAATCGAAAAATAATTTTATGATCCGATATTCGAGACAGTGAGGGTGCGCATTGGGGCCACAATGCGAACCTATCGTGGACCCACACTTATATTTTTTTCTCAATTTTCGACGGGGATTGGATTTCTAAAATTACACGAGTACACGATAGGAACATAGGAAATGTCCCCTCCTGGGCTGTGAAAAACTTGGTACAGAGCACGAGATCAAGTGTCCTAGGGAGTCTATAAAGTCATGTCTATAGGAACTTATTTATGGTTGTGAGGGCCCCACTTCTATAAACGAGGGACTACTTACATTTAGGAAAAGTTTTCCTTCTTTCAAATTCTAAATAGTGCGATGAAGTTATTTCCTAAGAAATCGATGATGATTCGTGTGTTTCTTTAAACCTTTCGACTATGCCTCATCCACGAGGTGATAGAGACAGTAATGTTCAAACTCTTACAAATGAGATCCTCCGTGATAGAGTAGTCAGAATGGTAGAGAGACTTCACCAGTCTTTAGAGAAGTTGACTAGTGTGCTAAGTTGATTGACGAGAAAGAGTGCACTATTACTCGTATGAATCGTGCATTTGAGTTAGCTCTAGATGTACCCAGACCCTTTCTTTTCAAAACTTGCTTCTGATGTTACCCATGAGAGAAAAACTTATGTCTCTATAGAGTTTAATGCTAACACCTAAGAGTGAGATGTGAGGTCTTATAAACCCTGAGTAGAATTGAATCATCCCAGAGTTAGGAGGATAATGATGGAAAGAAAAGGATGAGATAGCAAGAGTAATGGTTGATTGAGGCTTTTAGTTAGAGTTATGTACCTATTGGGTAAGTAATGAGGTGATGTGTTGATTGCCATAAGTTTGATGAAAGATAAGTACCCTATGATTTTCGTAATGAGATACAGAGGAAGAGTTATTGTTAGAATGTGATAGACCGTGCTCAAACTAGAAAGAAGTTTATGTTGATGTGTTGTAATATTCATACTGTTGAGGGTGAAGTGTAGATGTTGAATAGGGGAATAGAGTGCTTTCAATGTGATAGATCTAAATTAGGCTTATGAATTTCAAGTGACAGCTCATAAGATTCATTGAGTTATGAGCCTTAGTAATATAAGGAGATATGACGAAAATAGGTCAGTGGTATTGAGTTGTAAGGAAACTGATGCTATGAGCAGAGTACAAGTGCCCCTTAGGTAAGACAAGTTAAACGGGGATAGCTTAATAGATAAGAAGAGACTTGAAATGTGCACCCATGATTATCTAAAGATGAGTGAAACTCTAAGCTATGATTGTTATAAGAATCTAGATAGTATATTTAAGTTGTCAATATAAATTAGGTTGATGTAAGCATTCCTTGTCATCCCAAGCAACTAAGTTGATTGGGACGTATGGATAGACGATGATGAGTTTGTCCCTTATAGTCTAAGTCTCGTATAAATGAGTTTATGAAAGCACAAAAGTTGAACGTTAGCAGGCAAAAGAAGAGCTTAGATTATAAGAGTTGTGGGAAGTGGTTATGTACACCATTAAGAGTAGCAAATATAGAGAGAGATTTCCATGGATGCAAGAGGAAGCTGATAGTTGTATCTTTGAAAAGAAACTTAGTGGCTAATTTATTTATTCGACTATAGAATGATAGAAGAGTTTAAAATGCCTATTCTTATGAATAGTGATTCCTTGATCGAGTGGAAGCATATGCTTATAGCCTAGTAGAGGGAATTGATTCACAAAACTTGAGAGATGACCCTTGAGCTAAGAGGGAGGTGGTGATGTGATAGGTCGAAGTAGATCTTGAGTGTTCGATGGTGATAGGTTGATTTTGATGAGGCATTAATTTTTACCATCTCATATATTCCTTATACTTTAGTGAAGATAATATTCTATTCTCGTCTGGTATACGACTGACATGCTCATGGCCTAATCCCATATACCACTTTTTGATTGTTATTCATGTTGAATTATGAGGATGAAAGGCGATAGTTCTTCATTCTGATGTTATCTTACTCATGCACTAACTTCGGCTTGTTATGCCATTATTGATGGTAGGATGTAGAGATGACGAGTTCCCCTTGGTCTAATTAGTGATTCTGATAGTAGTAATGGAGAATAAGGGTAGATGAGGAGGAGTGAATGTAACCTTATTATGGCATTGGTGTTGAACTTGTGTCATGTAAGGATATAGATAGGAAGGAGAGCAGAGGTGAGACAATATGATATGTAATAGATAGGTAAGAGTATGTTGGTGTGTCTTTGAATAGGAGCTTACTGAATAGTGGAGGCAAAAGTGCTAAGTAGGCTTGAAAATTCTAAGACAAATTTGAAGTGGTTAGAGTGATAGGCTTGAAGGCATGGTTGTTATTATGCGGGTATTGGGGATAGATTACCGAAGACTTTATGATAGTAAAGTAGTGAAGGGGACTAGTGATCATTTAATAAAAGCCCCTATCGAAGTGTAGAGATAAGTATTGAAGATTAGCTTTGTATGAATATGATTGCCTTAAGGGTAGCACCTTGAGGCTCAGAAGTAGGCTTGAACTGAATAAGAGGATGTGAATAGGTAGAGAGTTGAATAAGAGCTATAAACTTAAGTTGATAGGGTAGAGTGCCACGAAAAGGAGCACAATTGAGATGAGCTACTAAGCTTGAGAGTTATACATAGTCTTATGTATCAATGGTCCCATTCTCAATTAGAGTTGATGGTTTCCTTCCTGAGTTCAAAGGACTGATTGTTGAAGTTTCTAAGCCATTTGAATTGATTGAGTTTTGACATTCCATTTGTGCTTGATGATGAGAATGTCTAAAAGAGTATCGCTAACCTTAATATGAATTGATTTGTCTATTCTTAGTGACTTGTGATTGTCCAGATTGGTTGATTAAATATTGAAAGGAGTCTTAATCGTTATTCATGCCTGACAATGAGAATGTTGAAGGTAATGTCCTTACCCTTAACTAAATTGATTGTCCTTTCTTGAGTTGATTGTCTATTCTTGCGTCTGAATAGAGATTGTTAATAGTGAGGAGGAGTCAAAAGATAGATTAACAGATGTGAACGTTGAGATGAGTTTTAGTTCTATTCGTGCCTTGATATCCACCCTTACTCATTATTCGAGGACGAATGATTCCAAGGGGAAGATGATGTAATGCCCGGTGAAATTATCAAAATGCCCCTAGAATGGAATCATGCGAATAATGTGTCTTCCCAAGCTCAGATGGAAAATTCGAGACCGGATAATGGTCTCGACTTGATTTTAGAGCAATCGGATTGAAAAATAATTTTTTGATCCAAAAACCGAGACAGTGAGGGTGCGCATTGGGGCCATGACGCTGACCTTTCGTGGACCCACACTTTTTTTATCAACTTTTGATGGGGATTGGATTTCTGAAATTATAAATGTGTGCGACAGGTCCGCATCGCGAACCTGTTCCCCCGACCTATTCCACCGAAGTTCAAAATTTTAAATCTTTTGAGGGGCATTCTAGACTTTTCCCAGCCTCTCCTAAATTTAGAAAAATAATCAATTTAGGTTGTTTTGATGAGCAAATGGGGTGTAAAACCCCATTCTAAGTCCTTCTTCACAACACTTGGAAGTTAGGGCTTGAGAGAGAAGAAAGAAGAACGTGAGAATGGAAAATTCAAGGAGAACTCTTGACGGGTTATTTGAAGAGCTTTATCTCAGGTATGTAAGGCTAAACTAAATGCATGAGATTATTCTCTCATGTGCCCCATAGATGGTCTTAGATGAGAGTTGAAGGTCCTTGAGTCTACATGCATGAATCTTGATTATTTTCTTGAAACATTATGTTTTCTTTATGTACTTTCATATGTTAATGATTATCATAAACTTCTTATTGAATTGAATATTTTTCCTGAGATATTGTCTAACGCTACATGATAAATTTGAAAGCATGCATGAATAGGGATAAGATTGAGTCTAGAGCCTTGATCGAGAATGTAGATTGTGATGGTGATTGTGATTGTCACGTGAGAATGATGATAGGTTGATAGTGTATGAGGGTCCATGAGTCTTCCCAAATGAACTCTAACGATTTATCTGTTCGATTTTTCCCTAATGATCATTCTAATCCTTGAGCAATTGGTTGAGATGTTGATTGATGAGATGATTAGAGTCTCTACGAGATTGATTGAAAGATTGTGCCTCCATGAGGCTGATTGAGATGATTAGATTGAGATAGTTTGATTGGATGGATTGTTTAATGAGCATTGAGTTATGGGAGGAGTATCGACCACCAAAAGAGTAAGAGTTAAACCAACTCGCACTCGTCAAACTACGTAGTTGAGCATAGATGAGGATTAGGACCACCACATCATATTGTGTTGAGGTCCCCTCTAATTAGAAGTCCCAGAAATCAATAGAGAACTTATAGATCTGTTGTCTCCATTTGTACTTGTCCTTATGGTTTTGATTTGTTCTCTACCTGGCAAGTACAAAATGGTTGTCACAACATTAACGTGATTGTTGTACGATCACTAGCTCATAAGTGATTGTTGTCGGATAAGAGAAACTCCCAGAAAGTTGTCACCTTGAGTACTTTGAGTCAAGATGAGATGAGATGAGTTGATATGAGTCCTTTTGAGACGTGTCTGATTTGATTGATGAGTTGATTGGTTGATGGTCACATGTCTACTCTTTATTCTTACTTTAGATAGGCATTTGATATATTAATTGGCTTCTATATTAAGTTGATTGTTATTTCTCTATTGTTCTACCTGTTTCGGTTCCACTCAGCTATTTTACATACCGTACATTCAACATACTGACACCACTCTGGTGTTACATCGTTTTATCATATAGATATACGGGATAGAGATCATCAGCAAGCGCATCATTAAGGATCTTTGGAGTTCAGCGGATTGGTGAGCCTCCCTACTTTGGAGGATTCATTTACTTTATTTTCATCATGCTTTAGAGTTAGAGTTTCTTAGATTTTATTTTGATTGAGGTAGTCATAGGTTTGCCATTGGCACCACCTATTACTAATAGAGGCTTCATAGACTATAACCGGATGTTGACGTTGGAACTTGTGAGCTAGTTTCTTTCTACTAGCCTTTCATTATATTATTATTTGAGACTAGATGATGAGATGTGCCCATTTATTTCCTTATGTCTTCCGCTAATTAGTAGAATGTATGAATGAATGAAGGAGATGACGCCAAGTGGTTCTCTTGGGGACTAGTAATAGTCTCTGGGTGTCGGCCACGTCTTAGGTCCCCTCCCAAGATGTGACAATTACGCATAGATCTTACATATTGAAATTTTATATCATTAGCATTCTTTTTCTCTCTTTCTCTCATAAGTCCAAAATAGCAAACGGGGAGTAATTTCTAAAATCAATCCCCAAAATCAAGTCTCAAATGTCGCAAAAGTGACTGGGATTTGCTTAAGTGATACCGCCTAAAAGGGCAGTGTAATACCCCAACATACCCTCACTAAAAGTCGCTCGCATAATGTATCATCCTGAACTATTTTGGGCAAGACCAAGTCAGAATATCAAATGAGGTTTAAAATCATACGTACAAATGGTTTTGGTGGAATTTTTGGGCAAGAAAGTTGAAAGATAATTTTTGGGGGGCAAAATTGCTTAACTAGAAAAGTGTACAATAAGTTTGCATCACGGAACTGCCCCAACATAGCTCATTTTTATCCATGGTACATAAAATGAATTCACTTGATGAGATTTATGTGTTAACTTAAAAAATGAACGATAATGGAACAAGTCTGCATCGCAGGCTCGCTTCACTGCAATATTCCAACGACACTTTTAATAAGGGGCATTTTGATCTCCTCTTCGTCCCTCTTATACTTGACATAGGTCATTTTGAGGTTGGTTTGATCCCATATAAATTTCAAAGCATGATGTTTCTATTATTTATGCACAAAGACTTGGAGAACTAGGATTAAGGAGAAAAAAGAAGGTTAGGTTTCAAGAGAAACAAGTTGATTCTTCAACTTTATGTGTTCAATCTTCATCCAGGTTTGTATGGATAATAAAAATGTGGATTGAGTTCAACCAAATGGCCTAACTCGTTGATTAGTTAAATTTAGATTAAGTTGAGTCTCCTAAGAATAAATTCTTGAAAGTTACCCTAAAAAGTTTAGTAAATTCTTGCATGATATTTGATAGTTTGGTAGTTTTATGAGTTAAATACTTGGAACAATTGATTATGTCATTTTCCCACATAAACTATTTGTTAGACCCCGTAAATTGCTAACTGGAGGTCAATTATTAATTCGGAAAATTTTTGGGGAGTGAGGTACATTTTAAAGTTAATTAACTTAAGGTGCGGGAGTATGGAATCAAGTGAATTTGGCAGATAAAATTTAAATTGAA